>JAYMSL010003527.1:0-12333 GCA_036897195.1 Plantago coronopus | reverse complement strand
TTCAACCCTATCATAGGCCTTACTCATATCAAGCTTTAAAGCCATATAACCATCCTTACCTATTGTTTTACGTTTCAAAAAATGATTCACCTCATAAGCTACTAAGACATTGTCAGTAATAAGACGGTGAGGTACAAAGGCTGTCTGAGTTTCAGCAATAATTTCAGGCATATGAGTTTTTAGGCGGTTAGTAATGATTTTGGAGGCTATTTTGAAAATGACATTGCTCAAACTAATAGGGCGAAACTGGGTGATGAATTCGGGGTTATCACATTTTGGCAGTAAAACAATATGAGTATAGTTCAGTTTAGGGTCCAAACGTTTATGATTCAAAAAGTCTAACACACAGGAAGACACAGAACGACCCACAACATGCCAAAATTTCTGATAAAAAAGGGCAGGTAAACCATCAGGTCCGGGGGATTTAGTAGGATACATGTCAAAGAGAGCAAGTTTTACCTCATTGGCAGTGAAGGTTTGGCCCAGCTCCAGGTTGATATCTTCAGTGACTTTTCTATTCATAGTACGAACAACTGTCTCCACTGCTTCCCCGGATGGCTCACAAGAACTGAAAATCTCCTGAAAGTAATCACTAGCTATCTTCCCAATTCCTCCCAGCTCCTCGACCCATTCACCATCCGAATTTTTTAGCCCAGTAATGCTTTTCCGAACTTCCCTTTTTGTAGCTTGGGCATGAAAGAATCTGGTGTTACGGTCACCCTGGGCTAACCACTGGGCTCCAGACCTCTGCTTCCATAATTCTTCTTCCCTATCCAGAAAATCCTCCAATTCCCGTTTCAGTTCTTTTTCCTTACGCTTTATCTCCACAGTGAACGGTGCCTTTTGCAGCTTACCTAGCTCATCGTTGACCTGCTGGATCCGTTTCTTGACATTTGGGTATGAGCCTTTGCTCCAATTCAGAAGCCCCAAGCCACAATTGTCGATGATTTCAGCCATACCCTTCCCTTCTGTCGGCCGCCAAAGATCTCTGATGATGGATTCACAGTCAGCAGCTCGCAGCCAAATGGACTCGAACCGGAAGGTAGGTTTCGGCCGGGTGGGTCTGGACGGCTGTTTGGTACGGGGTGGGTTAAGGATGAGAGAGATAGGTTGGTGATCCGACTGCCGAGATACGAGATGGGTTACCTGTGCTTGCGGATGGAGAAGACGCCATTCTGCTGTGGCGACAGCTCTATCGAGCCTCTCCTTAACATTATCCGGAATTGGTCTTTTGTTTTCCCAGGTGAAAGTATATCCCTTAAAACCCAAATCCACAAGCCTAGTATCAGATAATGCAGTACGAAAATTACGAAGGCGCCACTCGGGTGTTCGACCACCACCCAATTTTTCATTATGATTTAAAATCTCATTAAAATCGCCCATGACTAACCATTCCCTTCCCGAACTCGAACTCAATTGCTTAAGGAGATCCCAAGTTCGAGTCCTCAAGCTATTGTCCGGCTCTCCGTAAAAACCAGTAAACCTCCACGTTTTATTATCACCAGAAATTTGAACATTACAATCAATGTGATTCATGCTAAAACTACTAATAGCGACATATGAGGATTTATCCCATAAAAGAGCTAAACCTCCTGACTGACCTCTACTAGGAACGCAAATACCAAACAAATTGAACCTCTCCTTTAGCCTATCAATACCCTTATTACCTAACCTAGTGTCCATAAGAAAAATAACATTGGGATGCACTTTACTCAAGAGATTACCAAGAGCACGAACTGTCCAAGGGTTTCCCAAGCCCTGACAGTTCCAACTCAAACAACTCATTGCATTAGGCGGGGTTGCCCAGCAACCTCCGCCTCTGGTGGTAGTTCAATAACATTCGATTTGCTCTTCTTTACTTGCGGGTTAACGACCTCATCTTCTTCTGATATTCCCTTCATATGGTCAGTTTTCTTTGACTTGCTGCCGACCGGTCGGCCCCTCTTCTTTGCCTCGGTTTGGACCATGATCGAACCGGGTTGGTTCACTGCTCCCCCACGCCGGTTGATCCTGACTTTACGTATTTTCTGACCGGGTGTAGCAGACTGGCTAGGGCTTAGGTTAGGCAGATTTAATTGGACACTGGCGATTGGGTTGGCTGGAGTATTAAGTGGGCTGATGGTAATTGGGCTAATTGGGCTGGGCAGGTTATTGGGGATTGGGCTACTGATACGGGAAGGTAGTATATTGGGCCAAGGACTGGATTTGGCTTGGGTTGTGGTTACGTACTGCTTCAACGGTCTTAGCTGGAAAGATGGATCATGCACCACCATCTCCATTCCAGTAACACCACTTTCATCTTCAACCATAACCGATTTTCCTTTGTCAACTCCCACGTTTCTATCCTTATCCTCCACTATCTTAGGCTGTGGAGACTCAGTCAAACCTGAATTGGTTGCCCGTTGCTGCTGCACACCTGACGCCGCATGAGCCACTGTGCGAACACTCCACACGGCTGGCCCCTTAGCTTGCGGAGGTCGCGACGTTGGATTGAATGGAGCTCCAGTGCCACAATGATTATTCGACCGCTGCAAACTCCCGCTAATGAACCGTGGCTGCTGCTTATTCACTTGACACCTTAACCAATCCCCATACTTCAGCTGATCGGATGGCATGTCCCCACGAAGATCCGCCAAATCCACACACTCACGACAATCTTTCACAAGATGACCTAACAATCCGCAAAAGTAACAAAAGTTTGGTAGACGTTCATAGGCTAACCGCACCAAGATCTCCTCACCCCTTGGTCCTTCCACTCGAACCATACGCCGAATTGGTTTAGTGATGTCAATACTCACCCGAAAACGCAAATTCATCGACCCTGGAAGCACATCTAATTCCACGAACGAACCCATGGCGTTACCAAGTACTTCAGCCATCTCACCATGAAGCAGCGACAGCGGGAGGCCCGACGCTTGCACAAAGAAATCACACATATGCAGTGGCACCGTGAGTGGATTTTCATGACTTCCAAGCGAACGTAAAACAATCAGATTTTTGTCCCACGACCAAGGGCCCCTTGCTAGCACTCTATCCCGTCCCACAACTAAACCAAAACGACACAAGAATCGGTCCGTTCCCAATGGCTGTATGTCGAAGTTTCCCGCAAAACTCCAACTCGAACTCATCGTATCTTGGAAAGCCTTAAAGTTTGTAGGCTTATGGGATAAAAACCTTCCTTCCAAACACTTCTCATAATCGAAAGCGTTCGTATCCCACACCTTGGCCGAAACCTTGATCTTACTAGCCTCACTCTCTGTCATGCTCATATTCAGCACCAACTCACCCAACATCTCAGCCATACCGACAAACGACGCCTATGAATAGAATAATTATCAACCTGGTACCTGCACCACTTATGCCAAGAAGCAATACAAGCAAACTAGAGACAGGGGGTTAAATAAGTGAAGGGCAAGAGAAAAGAAATAGTAAACGCCAAACACAAACAAATTAGAGACTAATGAGGTGAAACAACTTTTTGAAATTTAAAACTACGGATAAGAACAGAAACAGAACAGTAAAGACTAGACACAACCAAGACTAGAAAGATTAAACGGGTATAAACACTCGGGAGAATATTTAGGGTGACCTCACCGAACCGCTCGGAAAATTTGGGCGGAGACTCACCAAGTTTAGGGGAGAAGAAAGAAGAAAGAAGGGGAGAAGCTCGCACCAAGGGGAGAACACAGTCGCCTACACAGGGAAGAGGGAGCTCTCAAGCCAGAGAGAATTTAGCACATTTTCCTTCCTCGCCACACAAATATGTAACCTTCATTCTTGTTGTAACATGCGTCACACCAAGTAAAATGTACAAAAATACATTTCTTCCTTTGCTCTAATCTAGGGAGATCCTTCATGCAAAATTGCAATCTAGCTTCTTCTTTTTTTTTTTACCTGCAGACTCTGTAGATCAAAATTATACCACAGAGCAAATAAGAGCAATGAAATTTTAGGCAGTCTTATACAGTACTTAGGCACAAATTTTCATTTTACACAGACAATAACTGTTTTAAACAATTAGGCACAAATTTAATACATTCCACAAATGAGTAAAAAATAATGAGGTTCAATGGGAAAAAGCTGATTTCTTTAGAATATAGCATGAAATACACGGTAGATTATTGTTTGGAGCATGCCATCATCGGTATTACAACAGTAAAGTAGCCGGCCGGGATAATTAGCAGGAAGAATATGCATAGAAATTTCATATAGCCTGATTGATCTTAGATTTGGCTTTCAAACTTGATGTTTCACATTTGACAATAGGAAAGAAATGGAGTTGGCCGTGTTGCTGTTAGGGCGGCTAATCATTCATGCATGTTTACTTTGCAAACAGCTGTACTAATTAGTAACAGTCAACCCCTGTATAATTGACATTGTGATGAGCAGCCATGAGACCTGGAATGAATTGATTATGCTTATTAATTAGTTACTTTCAGCAGGCCAGCCCAAAAATTAAAAGATACACATAGAAGCCCAGTCAGGGTCGTATTTGCAGAAATCACGGAACTCAGCTCAACAGATTGAACCTGAAGAATACTTGTCAATTGTCATACCGACGACTCAACATGGTGGTAAGCTGAAGCGAGTGAGCTCTCATGGAAATCAGGTGTTCCGTTCCGTCATCATTTATGAACTTTCGGCATACAGCATATCCATCTCTAGCTTATAAAGCTTCTTTAATACATCAAATTCAATAACAGAAGATTCATTAGTCCCCATGTAGTCCTGTTAAATCATCCTGTCCTGCAAGGCACAAAATCCATTATGGCCTTATGGGGTGGTGCCCCAGTGAGTCATTGATACCTAATAGTTTCTTTTATGACATATATATTTAGTTCTCAAAGACTCTCCAAGAATTGTGGGCTTGTGGCATGATGTATTGATTTTATCTGGAAAAAATGTCGAAAGCTGCACTACTCAATCATCTCACGGCTGCATCCTGCATATGTCATATTTAGTATGTTAAGTTAGGTATCTAGAGACTGGATCAATTGAATAAATGCAGAATAATCAAGATGAAGTTCATAACACGATCTGCTCACATGATTGTTAATTGGCGCCCGTGTTTGTCTTGAAAATATATTTGATAATTTGAATATCCAGTGTCACCTGATTGTTTTTGCGCGAATCAGTTATGTACTCATATCATATGACACTTTTATTGTTAATTAAGCAGATCATTACAGTACCCATTGTTCTCCAAGTCAAGTTGCTTCCAGACTAACCATAGAAATTGTTTCAAATGCACGGAAGGCAGCGGAAAGAGGTGTTAAATGGTGTGTTACGATTGAACAGCAAATCAAGAACAATCGGATTCGATCAATCCCCAAATACTAGAAGAACCCTAGATCAGAATGAAAACAATTAATCAGCAATCAGACAATGATTTAACGTGCTTCGGCTCGCCACATCGGCCTACTGCACGGCAGAGAAGAGAAATTTCCACTAGCAACCAGCAAAGAATACAAGACGGTACAGAGAAAACTGTCAAGCAAAACTCACTCAACTCTATGTTGTATCTATCTATCTATCTCTCAATTGTAGGAAATGAAGATTACACAAATCTCACAACTAATTTCTCAAATCATACTACTAATCTGCAGAATACACACGTATATATAGTTGCAGCAATAGTCGGTTAGACTTAATTGCTCTCCTAATATAAGTTGTAACTGCCAGTAGAGATAACAAATTAGTAAAGAAATCTTGTTACTCCACATGGTGTATGAGCAGATTGAGTTTCAGAGAGAACATACCAGCTAGATCGTATCCTGCACTGTACGACTCAACTTGGAAGGTGTTATGCTCTGGGGTGTGAGTGACACTGTGACATTCATCTTTTAATTGTTGCTACTAATTAACAGCTAGTGTACTCAGAATCCAACACGAAACACTAGTTTAAGGCTACGTTGTAAACACAGGTATCAACACATGAACTTGTTAGCACTTAGCAGGATAAATCTACTTGGAGACATTCCTAATTAACTCTAGTGTGGAAATATCACTTGACTTCACAGTAATGTGTTTCCTTTTAGTCTATGTTCTTTTCTTTGTATTGCAGATCAACTATTCATCTTGAAGAGGTTGAGAAGCCGTAGATTGTTTATTTGTTCCGTATGAATTGGAGTTCTAAAGTCGTATCCGTGTATTGTTATATTTAAAAGGTGGTATATGACTAGTCAGGGTCGTCTCAAGATTTCGGAGGCCCTGTGCGAAATTGTTTTTGAGGCCCAAGTAATGAAGGTTAAAAAAATCGTATCCACTTGATTTCTTCTATATTAAGTATTATTAATCAAAGTCCCTATTCAAAAATCATATATTCAAAACTTTACTCAAATTTAAAGAAACCAATTGACAAAATTTCAGAAAATTACCTCAAGATACGGAGAACCCCCCAAATATCTTAAATATCAAAATTGCTAAACCATATCCACTTGCTTTCTTCTTTGTTGTTTAAAATCAATATAATCGACCCAATTGCTAAAGAAAGAGTACTGGATTTGAATGAGAACGGATTGAAAGAAAGAGAGCTAGCCATCATCCTTATATAGGTGAATTACTCTCAATCCTAATGACTGAAAAATTCGAGAAGCTTGAGAAGATGAATCGATGTAGAATTCCGAATTGAAAGAGAAGAAGAAGTTTCGTGAATCTGGAGTCCAAGTTTCGTGAATCTGGAGTTCTTCTGGACTGGAGACGCTTCAAAATTTCATCGGCTAAAAAACTTGTTTTTTTTATTAATGGAGCAGCCTAGTACTGGGCTGAAGTGAGTTGGGCCTGGGGCCCTAGGCAAGGCGAGGCCCTGCGCGGTTGGGCTCCCCGCGCTTGGGACTAGCGGGACCTGTGACTAGTAGTGTAGTTAAATTTACAGTTTCAAAAAGAATAATCAACCTAGCCCCAAATGTGACATCGTCTATTGCTTAATAAAATCCCGAATGTATGGGAATGACAACTTTTTCATATACATATGAAAAATCCGTATAAAAACGCCAAGAAAAAT
Source organism: Plantago coronopus (assembly GCA_036897195.1). NCBI lineage: Eukaryota > Viridiplantae > Streptophyta > Magnoliopsida > Lamiales > Plantaginaceae > Plantago > Plantago coronopus. Next base: position 5,330 of record JAYMSL010003527.1, on the reverse strand, counting down.
GTTTAACAATACCCAGACACGGTTATTAAAAATGTCGAAGGTAACTATAAAACAACTTTTTCCAATGTGATTGAAAATTAAGAAATTGTATTTCCCAAAACCTGGGCTATAAAGTTATGTTTTGAAAAGGAACCGGAGGTTATGTCGACAGTCGACCACATCCGAAAAGAGGTTAAATAGGAGATTTAATCGTGATTTTCCGGAGTTTTATCAGTCCGTCATCCGATGCCAAAACGTTGAAGACGGGAAGAAGAGGTTTGATTGGTTCTACCAGGTGGTGGAACCCAACTTCTAAAACAAAAATAGACAACGCTTTTAAGTGAAACAAAATGAATGGTATACTTATACCTCCCGTGATCCCATCTAAGTATCTAACCCGGTCTAATAAATTATTAATTCACAAATGATCAAACAATTAGCAATGGTTTCGATGTTGGTGTTAATCAAGCGGAGCTCGTTAACAAAAACGAGGAGTAAAATGAGTCCGGGTTCGAGTAACTTGTAACGAGCTCGAGCTTGACTCGAACTCGAAAATTAATGGGCACTGACGAGCTTTTTTCGAGTCTTAACGAGCTTTTTCGTATAAAAATATAAATTTATTAATATAATAAGATGTACCGAACTTTATTGAGCCGAGCCGAACTCAACTCGTTAAACTAACACGCATAAAATAAAATTCGAACTCGGCTTGTTTACCTTATCGAGTGAGCCGAGCTCGAGCCTTGCTAGTTAAGGCTCGGCTCGCATAATAACAGTAGGTTTCACTCAGCGGAATTGGTTCGACTTTTGTCATAGGTTTTCAAAATATGTTTTGTATTTATGACCCCGGTTTATGAAAACCGGCAGATATAAACCCTTGCCTTCTGTTCACAATCGGTTCTACTACTGAGCTGGATCTTCTTCTTCCTTCTGCAGCCACCACCAAAACGCACATCTCTTCTTCCCTCATCCACGGCGGAGCAACAGAACCGGCCAAATTAGGTTTATATCTCGCACTCTTTCTTCATTTACTTCTCATCTTTTCGTCCACTGCACTTGAGCGAAACTATTATCACTCTTTTATTTCAATAGAGAAGCTCAATTGAATTGGTATTTTGCTTCTTCAATTGTCAATCGTATTTGTCTCCTGCATAAATATTTTTCCATACTGCAATTTTCGTTTAATTGTGTTGCATAAGAATTGATGTGTTGTGTTTGGCTCTAATACCGTTACTAGCAGTGGTGGATTTGTTATTTTTTTGCCTGCAAAGATTGCCGGAGCTTTGATTTGTGTTATAAATTTCTTTTGTGACGATTGCAGTAGGTTATACGGAGGTTAAGTTTTGATCCGTGTACTTCGCTTCATGATATTGGAGTACGATGGCTAGCTATGGAGCTGGAGCCGCCACCAATGTGTCTGTTTACGTCTGTAATTTGCCTTTCGGGACCGATGAGGATATGTTAGCTGAACACTTTGGTACCATTGGCGTGCTTAAGGTGCGGCTTTCTTTGCAAGTTTTATCCACAAGATGCTTTTCACTTTCATGATATACTTGAACTCACGTAAATGCCACGCCACGCGTATTGGGTGTTATGTATTACATAAGTACTGGCATTAATTGTTTAGTGAAGTATGTAGGTGCACGTGATATGTTTATCGTTCAATATTTATATAAATTGATTGTTTGTTTCTTTTGTCCTTACAAATATCTTTACGCAAGATTTTACGGAATGCACTTTAGAGTAATCAGTGCAAGGAACTTTATATGCACTTTTCTTTTAATCTGCTACATACAATAACAAAGCACTTTCTCTAGTGTCATGTCAGCTGTTGCCAATACCAACTCAAGAGATGTGCATTTTTGTTAATTTTGGGAATTATTTATCTGTCTAAGCCTCCATTTTGATTGGGGGGAACGTTTAGTTTACATTGCCAGTTAGCAAACACTCTTACCTTGATATCCTGATATAGCATAAATAGCTTCATACGCATGCTCGTTATAAAAAAGTTTGAAGTTGTAATGATGGTATCCTTCCTATTTACCCACCAGCTCCAGATGTTTCTAATCATCTTTCATCCGACAATATTTCCAATTTCCATGTGATATTCATTCTCATAGCATAGATCAATTACCATCTAAAGAAGAAAGAAAAGAGAAAAAGCAAGCGGCCTTTGAGAAGAGAAGAAAAGAAGATAGCGCTCACCGAACAACTATTCCCATCTCACCGTATTATAGTTTAGCATTATTTATAATTGGGTACACCACATATCTAATAAAAACAACTAGTATATGCCAAAAACTCTCGTAATAACAGTTTAAACTCAAATTTATACTAGCTCTTGGCATGGATGAAGTGTCATATTATGTCAATACACAGAATAAAAAAAACACAATTAGGAGCTTGAGATCGAAGCAAAAAGCTGAAGAAACTGGAAGTTTGGAACGAGCTTTTATTGAAGCAAAAAAAAATTGTCAGAGGGATGTTTCAGCATTTGTAGCATATCTGGTGCCGGATGGAGTAAATCCCCAATCTGCTTTGAAGCTGATCGCTGATGAAAATATTATGGAAGTGTCAAAATTGAGAAGTAACAAGAATTTCAATTTCATACGTCTCTGGTCCTGAAAATGAAGGTTAATGACCAGAAATTCTTATTTTGAAGGGAGTAGAAACAGAAAAGAGGCTCAGATAGTTTTAATTTGGAACATGAGGTTGTTAAGTTCTCTGTTTTTTTAAGACTGATTGCTTTGTTCATTGTTAAATATTATAAATTGTTATTGATCTGAGTCATTATATGTAAATTTGTATTTTTCACGTCCTTACCCTGTACCTATGCATATAATTTATGATACTGTGCATCTTCATTTAGTTGTCTTATAGTTTACTTTTGCTGATCAGAAAGACAAACGTACTGGGCGTCCTAAGATATGGATATACCGTGATAAAGCTACAAATGAACCCAAAGGAGATGCCACTGTCACCTATGAGGATCCACATGCTGCATCCGCTGCTGTTGACTGGTTTAACAACAAAGATTTTCATGGTGCCACAATCGGAGTCTTTATGGCTGAGACAAAGAACAAAGATGACACTTGGGGTCGTCCTGTTGAGCAAGTTATCGATGTTCCAGTCGATGCAGTAGAAGAAGGAGCCACAGATGTCAATGGTGGAGTTGGAAGAGGCAGAGGACGTGGTGATGCTTCTGGGAAACCATGGCAACAAGATGGAGATTGGCAATGTACGAATACAAGGTCTGTGATGTGATCATTGGTGAGCTGCTCTTTCTTGTTCTTTTGTCCTTTCTACTTGTCATTTACCAGAAAATGATTATGTACTTATAGTTTCTCTGTGAATTCAGTTGTGGCAATGTGAACTTTGCTTTCCGAGGTCAGTGCAACCGTTGTGGAACTGCACGTCCAGCTGGAGCCGCTGGTGGTGGTTCCGGGGGTGGTCGAGGAAAGGGGCGTGGTGACCCTGATTCAGGACATGGTCGTGGAGCGGGTTCTGCTGCTGGAGGGGGTCTCTTTGGCCCAAATGACTGGTCTTGTCCAATGTAAGAATATGTTTAAATCTTTCTGCAGCCACTTTTTTCTAACAAGGCAGAGGTGTTTAGGAATTTCAACTACTCTTCAATTTCCCTTGTATCCTTTTGATTTTTGAAGAAAATGGAGTTGTCTGTCCTTTAAAAAATGTTTCTTAATTGTGGCAATGAAGTTATTCTCTCCTAACAGCTTACTGACATGCATATTTCACATATACTTTACTTTCATATTCCATGAACATTAAAAAAAGAATGAGATATTTTCTTTATTATCACAGTGAAGGTTATGTTAGTTTTATACTTTGCATGCTGTACTCCTTTTCTTTTCTTTTTTGCCCAAACATTCTGCCCTTTTATCCCTGTCTCTGTGTTTTTGTGTGTTAATCAAATAATATTGCAGTTTGTTTACTGAGGGTGGCGGTTATTTCTTAGCATCTCTGTTATTAACCACATAACTGATGTTATACAATCTCAATCTTACTTTGAATTATCGGTATCTCATCTAGGTTTCTTACATTTCATTGACTTATTGGATCAGGTGCGCGAACATTAATTGGGCAAAGCGTATGAAATGCAACATCTGCAATACCAATAAGCCTGGGCATAACGAGGGAGGTGTGAGGTATTGATATGGTACTTTTATCTCTAGTCCCTTCGATAGATATGTTTGTTAATGCAGAAATGAACTGGTGTATGTGGGAAGTGAGTTTTTCTCATTAAAAAGTTCCAGGTGTTCAGTGAAATTCCTGATCCTTATGGCAAGTTTTCTCCCAGAAAGTACCGAAGAATATATAGATTGCTATTAGCTTAGTCTATTTTTCCCCCCATGACGGAATTTAGTTGTTTCTTGTTCTCTCTTATTTTGTCCTTTTCTTTCATTTCGTGGGTGCCTACAGTGATTATTATTGATCTTGGTTTTATTGAACTGCCCAGAGGAGGACGTGGCGGAGGCTACAAGGAACTTGATGAAGAAGAAATCGAAGAGACCAGACGCCGCCGGAGAGAAGCTGAAGAAGTAATTTTAACTTCTCTCTGGGTATGGTTCTTATGTTGAATCCATGCTCTAAATATTGGTTTTTGAATGTTATCAGGATGATGGTGAAATGTATGATGAGTTCGGCAATCTCAAGAAAAAGTTCCGGGCGAGAACTCAACAATCTGATGTGGCTCAGGCAGTTCCTGGTGTTGGACGCGCAGGATGGGAGGTTGACGAATTAGGTATGCCTTTACTTTGGAGTTTTGGCTACATATGATGATATGAATTTGCTCAAGCAATTTTTGCTATCTTGTTCACTGATGCTAATTAAATCCATATTATTATGCTTAGACAAGTTATTAGCTTTGAGTGTGAATTTATTGAGCACTTTATTTACTCATGTGGTGGAGCCTTGCATAAAGTGATTCTGTGAGGTTCATAAAGGATACAGCTAAGCCTTGTTATTCCAATGGATTGGGTCAGTCATCTGCAAGTTCTTGTATCAAGTAGCAAACCTTTCTTAATCTTTAATTTCAACTTGAGCTAATTCTTAAAATTTAGCATATGTTGGCCTGTGTTTATATGATCAAACAATTTATACCGTTCTCTTGCATCCTCTCTTCTACAATTGTTGAGCCTTCAAACAACTATCTGTCATTATCAGCCCTTACCTCACATCCAGCAGAGCATGTTCTATACAAATCTCTTTATAATGTAATAATGATACATATTTGCTAAGGGATAGAAAGTATCAGAAGATGGATTGTAAGCAAGTACAGTTAATTAAGCCAGTCTGCGTGTATGCAAAAAATATTCTTGGTTAATGTTTCTCGG
>JAYMSL010003526.1:0-12333 GCA_036897195.1 Plantago coronopus | reverse complement strand
ACATTATTATATGAAAATCTTTTCATTTAAAATTCAATAAATACAGTGTCACGCACGTTAAAGATACATATACGTATATAAGCGTTATACGACATATACATTTATTAATTTAATAAAAAAAGATTTTGAAAATAGAAACAATTATTATTAACAAATCTCGGACGATTACATGTAATTCGATTTAAATTTGGAGCTAAATATGCGTTTTTCAGATTTGCCCTAAACCCCGGTGCCTTAAACCCTAAACCCCAGCAGATTTTACAGACGAATAAGCTTATTCGTCGGTAAAACTAATCTTTTTTCTTTTTTTAAAAAAATTTTATAAATATTTACCGACGAATAGCTTATTCGTCGGTATTTTTCATTTATTTTTCCTTTTTTTAAAATACAGACACCGACGAATAAGCTATTCGTCGGTAAATATTTATTTTTTATTTTTTATTTTTAAATTCCTTGATTTTGGTTTCCTTTTTTTTATTTTTGCGGACGGACTTTGCCGACGAATACCTTATTCGTCGGTGAATTTAAATTTCTTTTAGGTTTTTTTTATTTTTATCCCTCTCGGCGAATTAGCTGAGTTCGGGCTAATTCGTTTACCGACGAATTAGCCCGGATTTACCAACGAAATTGCTTATTCGTCGGTAACTTACCGATCAATAAGTATTCGTCGGTAAATCCGGCCGATTCGTCGGTAGTGCCGACGAATACCATTCGTCGGCAACTTGCGTCGGCAAACTCGGTGTTTCTTGTAGTGCAAGAATTGCCGAGTCCAAGTGTGTTTGAAGAATTGCCAAGATTGAAGAAATATGAAGTGATATCTATATGACTATAAGTGCATGAGAGCCGCTGCAAATCGCAAGATAAGCAGCAAATCTGTCTAGGGAGTTGTTGATTAGTTTATCCTTTCTTGTTTCTTGTTTCTTATTGTATTATGTGGATCTGGATAATTGCATGTATGTACACATGTATGTTGAATTAATTTTGGTCTTTCTTTTTCTCAAAATTTCGGTCCAAATTGGTTAGGACCGAGGACCGGACCGAGCAATTTTTGGTCCGGTCCTCGGTCCTTGAAAATCATTGAATTCGGTCCGGTCCGGTCCTGGACCGATGCTCAGTCCTAGTTATAGGTTATGGGATAGAAGTGTACCTGGTTCTAAGGATGTGATGAGTAGAAATGTGATATTCAATGAGTTTGAATTTCCTTGCTTATCTGTATCTTAATTTGAGTGATCCTGGGCCTGATTCTAATGCTTCTCCAATTGAGGTGGAGCAATTGCCTGTTAAGCATGCTAGTGGTTCCTTAGATTTGCATGATGTTGTGAATGACAATCAAGTGACAATCAAGTTGATAACAACTCTGTTGAGGTGGAGTCTCATACACATGAGTTGCATGAAAATGAGAATGATGTGCATGAGTTGCATGAAAATGAGAATGATGTGCATGAGTTTCTTGATAAGCATGATGTGCATGATGAGCATGATGAGCATGAGTTGCATGACTATAATCTGACTAGAGATAGAGTTAAGAGAACTCTTGTGAAAAATCATAGAATTTTCAATCTTGATTATGTCTGCAATATGTCTGAATTTGCCTCGAATGTGTTTGAATCTTTGACTTGCAATGAACCGAATTCATTTCGTGATGCCTTAGAATCTAAACATGTTGATAAATGGCTTAGTGCTATGAAAAGTGACATGGACTCCTTACATTTGAATGCAAATGAATTCTTGTGCCTATACCTGAAAATTTAAGGCTAGACTTGTTGCTAAGGGATTTACTCAAAAGGAGGGAATTGACTATGCTGAAATATTTGCTCCTATTGTCAAATTCATTATTGTTGAATGATGTTTGCTTTAGTTGCTCATTTTGATTGAGAGGTGACAAATGGATGTGAATACTGCTTTCTTTTATGGTGAACTTGACAAGGTGATTTTTATGAAACAACCTGATGGATTTGAGGATCCCAAGAAGTGTGATTGTGTCTGTTTGTTGAAAAAGTCTTTGTATGGTCTTAAACAGTCACCTAGGCAATGGAATATCAAATTTGATAAGTGCATGCAAGTTTTAGAGTTTGTTAAGAGTCATGTTGATCCTTGCTTGTACTTTAAGAATACCGCTTTTGTGCCATTATTTCTATTGATCTATGTGGATGATATGTTGATTATCAGTCCTTGTTTGAAGTCTATTCTGCATGAGCAAAAGTGTCTATGTGAAAACTTTGCTATGAAATACTTGGGTGATGCGAAAAGGATTCTTGGCATTAACATTGTTACGGATAGAGATAAATCTACTCTTGTGTTGAATCAGATTTCATATGTTGAAAAGATTTTGAGTAAATTTAACATGTCGTCTGCTGCTCCTACTGATGTGCCCCTTGCTTCTCACTTTGTGCTAAGTAAGTATCAATCTCCCAAGGGCGATACTGAAATGGATAAAAATGAAGAAGGTGCCTTATTCTAGTACAATAGGTTCAGTGATGTACCTCATGGTTAGTTCTAGACCTGATCTTGCTTATGTTTATGAGCTGTTTGTGCAAATAAATGTCTAATCCTGGTTTGCCTCATTGGAAAGCCTTACAATGTCTTCTGAGATATTTAATATCATCTGTGAAGTTTGGTTTGACTTTCTCTAAATGTTCTGATGGCATGAGACTTGTTGGCTTATATGTGGATTCCAATTATGCTAATTATAGGAATAATGCCAAGTCTACTACTTCCTATGTGTTTACCTATTGTGGTTCGTTGATAAGTTGGAAGTCCCAATTGCAGTCCATTGTTGCTTTGTCTACTACTGAGTCTGAATACATTGCTCTTACTTTTAAAGAAGCTATATGGTTAAAGGGTCTTGTATCTGAGATTGGTTTTCTTAAGCAAGATGTGGTGGTGTTCTCTGATAGTCAGTCTGCTATACACCTGTGTAAGAACCATGTGTTTCATGATAGAACTAAGCATATCAATGTTAGGTTCCATTTCATTCGTGATATAGTTGAAAAGGGGATTGTTATGTTGGCCAAAGTTTCTTCTCAGTTTAGTCCTGCTGATATGGGTACTAAGTGTTTACCTGCTGATAAACTTGGTTCGTGTAAAAGGATCCCGAATTTTGATTTCGATTGATATCTATGTATCGTGTATATCATATGTGTGCTTTGTGTATCCATTTTGTGATAACAGTGTATGGCATGTGTGTGCTTTACATGCTTTGTGGTTAGCCTACTTTGTGTATGCTATGTTGTGTGATTAGCGTGCTTTGTGTGATATGCTTTGTGGTTGCATGCTTTGTGTTTGCATTGGTGGGTGTTGCCCCTTGATTAGCTACCTATGTGGCTGCTATGTCTGGTTATCACCTAGATGATCCTTGGGATCAAGAGTACACTTGGTGTGTCCCAAATTTACACTTACTTTTTTCTTTCGTGAGATTAGTAAGTGGGTCAGTAATGAAGTCCTCCGGTTCTAACGTCCTTATTGCACCATTGTGGAAGGTGGAGATTGTTAATATTGTGGCTCAATTGTGTTGGCCCAGATGACAAGCCCAATTGTCAGTAAGCCTAAGCCCACTTAGTTGACCTACTTGCTTCTACTTAGGCTTGCTACTGCATTGTGCAACCTTAAGCCTTGAGCCAAAGCTTGGTGTCTACTTCCACTTCTCTTCTTCTCTCATCTTTGTGCTTGAGAGAAAACGAGATTGAAGCCATCTGAGAATCCTTCGTGCCTTTCTCCTACTTGTATACATACATACATACATACATTTGTGAGTCATGTGTTGTTAGCTAGTGGTAAGGATTTGGTTGGTACAACCTTTTGGTTCTAGGTGCATGGTGCACTCATTTGGAGTTGGAATAAAGGCATATCTAAGTCGACAATGTTATTGGAGTTTTATTTTATTTTTTCTTTTTCTGGAAAAACTGGTTTATAATTTGCAGTTAACTATATATATTGGGTCGTACGTCGTCGGGACCATCAACATTGGTTTTCTTTTGTTTTGTCACTTTGCAATCATGCATGCATGACCGTGCCAGCCGCCAGGAGGACACCCCAACTTTCTTTCAGCAAGTTGTTACTGCTACACTTGTGAACTTCTTTCCTTCCAAGTAAATTACTAGTATAGGGTGCACCGTGAACCTTCCCTGCCGTATATTGTACGTCTCGTCTTAAGTTTGATATCACCAAATAAATTACTAGTATTGATTCAGAATAAATACTGATAGTGAATATAAATTTTAAATAGATTTATTGTGTGGTTCTAAACGTTAGTATGTTACATATAAATATATTTATTATTATCAGGGCAAGTATATACGTTATCCGTCTCTTGATAAGCTTTCCATTTTATCATTTTAAGTGTTCTTTTTATAATTTTCGATATCTATTTTTTTACATCCTACTTCTAGTAAAAATAATAAGCATATTCAAAAGTAATCACCTCACTATTCAAATCCACTAACAATTATAATAATCTCTTTTCCACCTCACTACCAATATTCTATATAAAAAAATGGAAATAAGAATCTTTAGATGAGACATAAAAATAATAAAATAGAAATTTTCGAAATGAAGTAACTAATAATAAAATGGTAAATAGATTGAACACTAGCTAGTTCGGCCACTGACTCAACCCTCGGGGTAAGAGTTTAGTTAATAAATTTGTAGTATTAAGTACATGAGAGTATCACTGATAAAAAAATTCATATAATCAATAGTTTTACTGATTATTGAAATCCTAATAATTAGATATTATTAGTAATACAATATGTATCGTTGTGCGCCGATGGCACTATAATTTTGGTCGATGGTCTGATGGTGTGCTCATTTGAGCTGGTGATTATAAACAAACTCTTGACAAAGTACCACTCATTCACAATATTATTCAGCAAGAAAGAAATTGGCATGAGAGAATAGTAGTTTGAAGTCATCCCGTCCAATTTCTTTTATTTTTATTTTTTTGAAAGGGCAAATAATTATTACAATCTACACATAATTAATACATTTAAAACACTTACCAAAGATCTAAATATCTTAAACCTACGTGTATACTGAATTTTTGACCTCATAAACCATCTACATGGAAGTCTTTTCTATAAAAACACGTGTATTTAACTGCATATATAAAAATGAATTGAGTTTAGTGAAATTGATCATCCCAAAATGTATTGGAACTTTTGTCACTTAATTTGCAGATGATCATGACAGAGCCAGCCGCCGGGAAAGAAACTTCCAGCAAGTTGTTTCTACTTAATTGTCTCAGTTCGATGGAACTACGGTCGATTTTTCTTAATCATATTTACATGAGTTCCATTTCGAATGATTTAGAAGGGCCAATTTGTAAGAAATTTGACCACAAAATATATTTTCATACATTTTCTTTTTAATTTGAACAAATATTGCTCTAACATTATAAAGCACATAAATATAATAGATTATAATATAAAATTACTTTCAGACCCCCTCATAGATTACCTAATTACACATGCATGAGAACTAAGACTCTGTTTAATTCATAATTTCAGATGTATTCAGTTCAGTTCAGGTTTTGGTAGTACAAATTTATACTTGATTTCAAAGTTCAGTTCACTTCGGTTCAATTAAGTTCATGTTCATTAAATTTGGTTTAGTTCAGAAATTTTAAGATTGAATAAAATCTAACTAGATCATCAATTACACATCTGGGTCCAAAAATCATCTATTTTTAACCTATTACAAACAAAACAAACAAGATTTATGAACATTTTACGTTAAATTCCTCTAAGTTTTTATATTTTTCATATGAACCCATAACGTTTTAACAAATTTAGAAATTACCCCAACTCACCAAACACGTTTTCAAAAACACCATCTTCTACAAATTTCTTTCCTCTTCTTTAATAAACCTTCATTAATGGATTCTTCTTCCTCCTCTTATTTCTTTCTTCCTAACCTTTTCTTCGTAGGTGAGGGCGGATGAGCTGCTCTGTCCAGGTTAGGCGGAGAACTACTCATTGTTAGGCGGCAGAGCACTGCTTTGCCATATTCCGAACGAAGCAGATTGCTGCTCCACCCAGTTCCGGGCGGAGCACTGCTCCGTCCAAAGCTGTTTGGCGGAGCAGGTGCTCGGCCCAGCTCCACATCTTGAATGTACATATCATATTGTTACATAATAAAACTTTTTCCGTTTCAAAAAAAAAAAGCTCTTTAACCAAAAAAGTAAAATAATAATAATAATAATAATAATAATAATTAATTTGAGTAAAGAAAAATAAGTTAAGGGGTGAAACATCAATTAAATAAAATTTTAACACTAAATTACACATACCACCCCTACTATATATATGTCCACTTTACAGATTAGTACCCGTTATTTGAACAATTACATCTAAACCCATTTTTCAATTCTTGAGTTGACTTTGGTGTGATGAGGCAAAGGAAGCAAATGTGGGTGTCTACTTGGCATGATGTGTTGTTCCATATTAGCTGGGTCTATTTGTAATTCATTAGTGAAGTTTTAGATACAATTAATTACCATGGTTTAAGTATTAATAAATTAGAATGGACTTTGTGCACGTCCAATCAACGGAAAATATGTACAAAAATGTTAATCATCTAATACCATACTCAAAATTTTACTTTCAATTCAACTTCTTAATTTTTTTTGAGTGTATTCAGGTTAAATATATCAATGACTGAGTGAATTTCATTACTTATGACTTATGAGTATAGCAAAAATAAAGTTATGCACTAATAAGAAAATGGGGACATTTGGAACCATCAATTATGACACAATTTTTATGTTAACATACCACAAAAGTTTCTTAACAACATTGCTTGTCTATATATATTATAAACGGGTTAAAATTAAATACTTTTGACATTGATAAACTTATGGGTGTATGTTCCATTGTAAGTAGCACTTTTTGAACTTATATGAGAAAATGAGTGTATAAAATAAAAAAGAATGTTTGTAACCTAATATTTAAACGAAAATAAGGAATATAATTCTAAACCAACTAATTTGAACGTAACGTTGATTAAGAAAAAAAAACACCAAAACGGGTTAGTTAATTTTGGAAGAAAAAGACATAAAAAAAACTAACAAAAATGATATAAGGTCAATTATAAAAGACCACATAAAATAAAACTGACCAAAATCAATTACATCCACACCCATATGCTGACATGGACATCCATGTGGACAATGGCGTGTGTCTGGCGAGATGAGTGTTGACCACTCGGTTTATCTGTAATTATTGTTCCTCGTTTGGGTGTGGGTGTTATTGTTCAAATAGTGGAGACTAATCTGTAATTGGAGTAAATGTCAAATTGTGTAAAGACATAACCTTATGATATTTGCCGTCATTTGATTAGTGTTACATAATTTCAAGGGGGTTTAATGATATAACATATATATAAGAGGGGTAGGTGGTCAAATAGTAAAATGTAAAAAATAACACAAATCTATACACCACTGAAAATTCGATCCGTGTCAAAAAGGAAATGAAAAAGGAAAATACATCCCCTTTATATATATTAGTATCGGCTGTCGTGAGTACCATGCATAAAATACTCTTCTTCTAAGGTAAAATTAACAAAAACAGATCGTATGTCTTCATTGTCTGATATGTTCACGAATACCATTCCCAACAACTTGAATATTCGTGAACGTAACGGACAATGAACATACGATAGCCTTTTATTATTATTTTATAAAAGAAGAAGCTAGGAGAAGAAATCCTGGTTTCTATAAGGGGTACTAACATATAAAGGGAATGATTTTTCTTTTTTTTTTCTTTTCTCAGCACGTGACAATCGAATTATCAGTTGGGTATAATTTTTAGTTAATTTGCATTTATACTATTTGACCCCTAACCCCTCTTATATGTTATAACGTTTAGACCCCCTGAAATTATATAACCATGATCAAAATGCGTGAAATATCGCAAGGTTCACAATTTCACATTTTCTTCCGAACTATTTTAAAAAGAATTACATCTTGACGCCCTTTTTAATTTATTTTTTTTACATCTAGACCCCAGGTATGAATGGAAATTCAGTTAGATTTATGACGTAAAAAATTGAATTATGACATCATCTTTGGTCAATGTTATTGACTTCGTTGACTGTTTGGCAGGGGTCTAAATGTAAAAACCTAACGGATCGTGGGGTGATTTGTAATTTTGCATAAACTCAAGGGTCTTTTTGTTATTTTCCATATATTTAATTAGACAAAAATTGTCAAATCATATAAATGCGCGCAGTTTATACATCTATCTAGTTGAGGAAAGATCTGTGGAAGTTATGACTTAGTTGTAATCGAACTGATAATTCATGATAAAGCCTATGCAAGTTCTTTTCCTTATTTTGAGAAGAAGCCTATTTGAGGTCCAAATGCACAAGCTGCAGGTCCTACTGGTTAAATTCTCTTTCCCCACGGCCATGAAGCTTCTCAAAGTTGAATATTCGATTCATGCATGCATGAGAAGCTCTATAAAATGGATATGTCAGTTGTTGGTGATATATAGAAGCAAATAGCTAGCATGCTATTGATCATCCCTCTATCTCAATTCTCAACTCTCTCACAGAGAATTACCTTATTCATTCATACACTTGACTTTACCAACAAAAAATTCATACACTTGAGTCCATTCCCTTTTGAATACAATTCCCTTCCAATAATATGGACCCAAGGCTTGCTGTAGCAGCTCAAACTGGTAATGTTAACGAACTGCGTAGTCTCATGGCTGCTGACCCTTTCCTGCTCAAACCAGCTGAGTTGTCAGGTGGATATAATTCGTTGCACATTGCGTGTAAGGGTGGTCATGTTGATTTCGTGAAAGAGGTGGTGTTTCATAACCCAGAATTTGCCCAAGAGCTGGATAAAGAAGGTTTGAGCCCATTGCATATTGCATCTGGTTACGGGTATTTGGAGATTGTCCAGGAGTTGCTCCTCGAAGTTGGACCACATCTGTGTTTGGTTAAGGCGAAAAACAGCAAAACTGCCTTGCACTATGCGGTCATCAAGGGCCAAATTTCAGTCCTCGATGAGCTTATTAAGTACTCTTTGCCTTCGATTATAGAAGTGACTGATGACGAAGAAACTTGCTTTCATATGGCGGTGAAACACCAGAGAGACGTAGCTCTTGATCACTTGACAGGCCATGTGCCATTGCTCTCAGTTCGTGATGCTAGATTTGTTTTGAACAAGAGAAATAAGCAAGGAAATACCATCCTACACCTGGCTGCCTCCAGAAAGCTGCAGGATAAGGTAATTTTATTACTTACTGATTTCCAGATCCAAATCTGAACTCAATTAAACAACTTAATTATTATCCGTTGAACTCAATTTGTGCCTGAAATTTGCTTATTATAATTAGTTGATATATAGTATTGTTTTGTTGGTTATCTTATAGTATTATGCTTGATTCTATATTGTTGTTTGATGTCATATATTTGTTTCGACAGTTTCTAGGTCACTTGCTACAAACCGTAGGGCCTTACTTGGAGCATAATGCTTTGAACAAGCGTGATGACACCCCGCTTGATATATTTGTTCGTGAAGGCGGGCGCATACACATGGAGGAATGGTTTAGAAAAGAAGGAGCAAAACCATCATCATACCTGAGGATTCGTTGGCGTAAAATTTTTGATTACGGAAACACTATTATTAAGAAGAAGCAGACAATGCCAACTGAAACTCGAAATACACTGCTGGTGGTACTTGGACTGATCATCGCATCAACATATCAGGCTGTCATTAGCCCACCTGGTGGACTTTGGCAAGATAGCGTCGTCCTGCACACCATTGACACTGACACCAATGTCACCAGTCCCTACCACATGCCAATTGATAATCGTACAACATCAAATTCTACAGACGTACCACACTTGGCTGGAACTGCCATCTTTCGTACGCTTGATCCAGTAGGTTTCACTTTTTTCCTTGTTTTCAACAGTCTTGGATTTGTGATATCTTGTGCCATGTCATTGCATCTTATCGCTCCCAATGAGGTGGTAATCTGGCTGGCTATATTCCCTATGTTCGTAACGTATGCTATCAGCGCCGGCGTGGTTGTTACTGATAGGAAGGCCGGGATAATAATTGCAATAGGTGCAGTTGTTATTGTATCAGTGGCAACATCTCTTTCTGTTCTGTATGGTAAAATGAATCAAGCTTTTAGCATCGGCAAATACTTGTATAAGGTAGTGCATTACAAACGGTTTAAGACCCATAGGATAAATTCCCAACGCCCTTCTCCAATGTTTGGGGGTAGTAATGTATAGGCCGGCTTCAAAATTCGACTAATATATGTCAGTACGTACGTAGTGTAGCATACATAAATGTATGTATTAAAGATATAATGTAATGATTGTTCGATTATTATCCAATAAATGATGAAGTATATATGGTTTATCTAGAACTACATTGTAAATGATTAATTTCTTAACTTGTAAGTATTTTACAAGAATATGGTTGAAATGGCCCAATTGGGTGTCATTTGAAACTAGAAACTAGAAACGCGACATACGCGTAGCTTGTGAAGCGATATGATTTGATACATGTAAATTTAAAATTTGATCATACGAAGTCAAATTTATAGGAAGAAGACCATTAGATACAATTGTTCTATTGTTAATTTGTAATGGAGGATGCAATCATACAAGCTTTTTAATGATGAACATTACAGAAGTCAATTAACAAGTTGAGCCATACCATATGTCGAGAGAGAATTAACTGATCGCAATTTGAAGCCATGATTAAATCTACAGAGTGCAGAAAAACATAACAAAATCCATATGTCGAGCAAGAACATTGTGGACTTGTGTCAGCTTGCCATTTAATCATTTTATTCATTTAGTCTAAATTTTTATGGAATATATCCTCTGCCATTGGAATATCTATTCTGCTTACTAACACAAGTCCTCTTGGTGAAACTATATCTTATATCTATCATACCATTTGATTTCATCAAGTGTATCTCACAATATACTACAGAATCAAACCACCCAAGCATGTGAAATTTTATGAAGGTGCTGTTGGTGCATCTATATACCTTTCAAAGAAGTGCTGAATAGGAAGAGCAACTGTACAGTGTTCACTCAATGACTCAAGCTTCACCAAATCGACTATATTTCGTTCCTATCCAAAAAGTTCCAGTTCCAGTGTTCTAAACGATTGTTCACTCCAACACTCAATCTCGAATCATCACGTATTGAAACAAAAAGCATGACAAATACATAATTGTTTGGGGGAGAGCAGTAATTTACCATCCCCATCTGGCCATCTCGTCTCATATAAGATAAAACTAGTCCTAACCCGTGGCGTTGCCACGGCATGGATTTTCTTTCATACATAATTGAACGAAGATTTGTGTATATGAAAAGGACACAGAAGGAAATTAGTTGAAACACATTAGCATTGCGTAGAACAGGGTTGAGTGTAGTTTACATCGTAAGAATCAAAATCATAAAAAAGGTCATCGTGCGAGATGCGAGAATAAAGATAAAATAGATAACCAAAACACGACGGAATAAACTAAGGTTGCAGCCGCGGGCCTCGTCAAAACCCATTAATAGAAAAACCCTGTGGGAAAAAACTATGTATGGGAAAAAGAGTGTATGTGCGTTAATGATGCGTGAAACAATACGGATGACGTGCTATGGCATTCATGGAAACCTGAAAAAAAAAATAGTAAATTTGTAAACACTTAAGCACAAAAAAAAAAAAAAAAAAACAGTAAAAGGAAGCTGATTACCAATTTGCTGTATCACTTACCTCAAAGATTAGTGAGGACTTCTTTGTAAACGACGTTGATGGTTGAGTCCGTCGGTTGTCCTTCTTCATCAAGTGCGATCACTTTCAATCCCTTTTTGTTAGTCACTTTTGAGAACGCCACGTACAACTGTCCATGACTAAAGACAGGATTCAGCAAGTATAGTCCCACATGACCAAGTGATTGACCCTAACTCTTGTTGATGGTCATCGCATAGCATACTGAAATAGGGAACTGCCTCCGCTGGAATCGAATTGGGAACTTGGTCAAATCAGAAGGTGTCAGGTCCATGTGCGGGATGTATACCGTGGCGTTGCCACGACATAATTTTGTTTATCTATATTATTAGCTAATTGAAAGTTTGTAAAATAAAAATGTGGTTTATAAAGATTATATAGTATATATTGTAAAGTACATCGTAAAAAATAACTAAAAAATAACATCCTTCCAAGACTGACTCGTGGTAACTTTTTGAAAAACTAATTTATAGTTCAATATTAACGAATGAATTTATATCTTCTTTAATTTCCCAACGCAGTCACACGTGTGTCCGGGAAGGGTGGGGTTGTATCCGCATGTTTTATTATTAAGTAAC
>JAYMSL010003525.1:0-12337 GCA_036897195.1 Plantago coronopus | reverse complement strand
AATATAACTCTTGCAACATTGTATTCAACATACAAGAGCAAAGCACTCTCCAATAACACTAACAATCTCTCTTCTCTTCTTATCTAACTCAAAGTGCCTTGATTCGATTGTTCTAACGGATTATCCCCGCAAGGTATTCGTGCAACCCAGGCGCTGAAATAGGGTCGAATAATCTTGTTCGGACAGTGATTACACGATCCGTCTAGATATCCAAGTTTCTGTCACACTCCTTCCTTGTTCATATCATTGTTCTTACACCCACAGCACCAACAATATACACCAGCCATCCATATCGCGGAGTGTTGTAAGTCGACTTCTGCTATACGAAACATTGAAAACAGAACATTAGTTAGTTTGTCCCTGAACAACTAAATTATAATGCATCAGATTAGTTAATGAAACACTAAAAGAAAAACAAATAGAACTGATGTTTACATGTGACCTAAATCATATACTCCCCCATCCCAAATAGAACTTCCTACGCTTGATTTTTAACAAACTTTGACCATAATTACTCTTAAATTAAACAGAATACATATATAATAAAGTTATATTAAGAACATATACTCGAGTCACTTTCATAATATAATGTTATGATATTATTTTCTGGTGTAATTTACCAGTAACTTGTGGTCAAAGCTTTAAAAAACAAGTTTAGAAGTTTTCATTGGGGTAGGGGGAGTAATATCCAAGAGCAAGAATGTAAAGCGTGCACATAAACATACATAAAGAAAACGGAATCTCACCTTTCTGTGTTTGACTAATCCCCAACTGATGTAGCTCATCTGCATGTTTACAAATCGTCTAAGGTCATCCATATTACTAATTAACCAAAATACGAAATAATATTTTATGTAACGAGCAAATAATGTATCCCACAGGAAAATCCTAAGTGAATAGAGTATGCATCTATGTGAAGATTGTTTTCCAGGCTTTGGAACAGATTATTAATATTTGATCAAATTAACCTGGTTTTTCAACTTCTGGACTCACGATAGAATTGGCTAAAGAACATAGTTGTCCTTGAACCACTGATGTCAGCGAGTCAATGAGATATTTCAAACTTAAAACCAAGCACACAAGTAACAGCGGAGTATAAATTAGTAGCCTTCATAGAATCTTTTATCAGTCAAACTAGGCTTCAGACTATTCACACATTTAGATCAGTTCTAGAACTCTGTGAAATTAGATCCAGTACTGAATGAATATGAACAATGTCAAACATAATGAGCCAACAGATTCGTAACCATCCAGATGAGTGGGCCAGATCACAAAGAACATTCTGTCATAAGTTATAGATGATCCAACTGCTTATTGTATTGATCGCATCCAACTACTGGAGAAGTGATATTCCGCCTCAGGCAGCTTTTTTGTCATGCACTGTAGTCCATTTCAAAGTTGACTAATGATTATCAGGAGAAGGGGTGTGTATGTTTGCAGTAGGTTTACAGATTATGTGGTGAAATAAAAGGGATTCAGCTGATCACTTTTTCTCTCACCAATTACACTGGGTATAGTCATGAGTGCTCCCAAAAAAAAAAGGTAAAGATATGATATAGCTGGCACGCAGTGTTAAACCAAATAAACATAGTCAAAAAGGAACTCAGTAAATTCAGAAAAAGAGAATGCGTAATGATTGATCTCAATCAACAATTGCTCAGACAAAATAGAATAAGATGGCAATTATTTCATACTGACACTGACACTGGACTGTAGCTTTAGGAGGAAGGAGTTGCAAGTTGGATGTCAAGGGTTCGATTCATGTAGAGTGCAAAGTTAGGAGGAAGTAGTTGCAAGTAGGAGGTTTAGGTGTATTGATTTATAGTTTGTAATAATTTACTGATTCAAAAAAGAAACAATAAATTCCATATTGATAATGTATTTTACTAGGCCAACCATGTTGCTAAGTTCCACATCTACCAAAGCGTTTCATTGGTAAATTAGATTTAGTGTAGACTTCCAA
This sequence comes from Plantago coronopus, assembly GCA_036897195.1. NCBI lineage: Eukaryota > Viridiplantae > Streptophyta > Magnoliopsida > Lamiales > Plantaginaceae > Plantago > Plantago coronopus. Next base: position 10,374 of record JAYMSL010003525.1, on the reverse strand, counting down.
GATACGACATTAATCAGTTTCAAGAATTTTGGCACTATCAAGAGCACAATTTATATGGTGAAGATACTGCAGAGGAAGAGAAAAAAGTATGAAAAGAGTTCCAAAGTATTTTTTTATCGGTACCCAAGTGCCTTTAGAGAGGCTCCGGCAACAGGCGGGTCGGACACTCGGTTATGCAGCAGCCTCTCCTCTCCCCTCCAATAACAGAGAGGCTGTTTCCAATTGACCCAGAACCAAAAAACGACTACCATCTTCCACTTCATCAAATGAAGCAAAGAAGGGTTTGAGAGCCACTCAGTTTTAGTCCATTATATTTAAAATTGGGATGATAGAAAAAGTAGGTCAATAGAGTACATATCATATTCTTAACTAAGATAGCTGATTATATTATGCATATATAATACAAAAATATATGAGAACATAAAGACAGATAGAGTTCCCTCTACACACTCACAGAGAGATAGACAGAAAGAGTGAAGATAGAAATCATAGAATAGATAATAGAGAAAGAAAGAAGAAAAAGAGAGCTGGAAAAGAGAGAAAGAAGAAGAGAAATGATAAGGCAGGCATATGAAAAAATCATGGTCACGGTTTAAAGTCTGGAATATCCAAAATGTCTCCGTTGTTCAGCTCACCAAGATAAATTTTAATGAATTTTAACATGCTTGTTGCTTCATAACACTCCACCTTTTTTTTCTTTACAGACCTATATATTTTTATTTCCGAAACATTACAAGTTCCCTATAAAATACCACAATGTCTCAGTGTTTCAAGAATCGAAGACAGACCCCCAAAAACGAGATTCTGTTCCTTGATGAAAATCATAAAAGTCTGGTTGTATAAGTAAAACTCTTCTATCAAAACGAAGGTATTTTAGTTGATAAGAAGTAACAAAATGTGAGCTGAGCGTACAAGAGAAGGAAAACATATACCCCATGAATCTACTATGAAGTCATGCATGAGAAGTGTAGTGCCCAGAGTGACACGTAATTATACATATCAAATCATATCTTTGTGATTATTCTAGTAAAACCTGTTTGATCAATTCAAAAGAAATGTGTGCAAGTCCACAAGTCATTATAACATAAGAAGTAAACTATCAGTAACAGGATAAGGAAAAGATTTACCCAATGTCCCTGCTACGAAGTTATGCAAGAGTGGTGTTGTTACAAGAGGACGCCGTGACAAACTGCTTGTTCACGGAGTATCATTTGACCAGGATGGGAGATACAAATTCCACAATAATTTACCAAAAATATCCAGTATAATTAAGTATATTTTCATCATGAGGTTTCTATTGAACCTCGTAGTCCAAGGACAGTTACAAAAGTATATAACCTAAAAATTTAGCAGACCACATACAACACTGGACAAAGATTAAATAAACAACATGCATTTGAGACAATAGATGACTGAAATTCATATTTTCCTAGCTAGCTTCAGAAATACTGATTGTTCAGAAGTAATTCTGAATGTTGAGAAGTAGAGTAGATTTGACAGTTGACACATGACAGTCACTCCGGATATTAAGGAACAGATAGTAAGACATTCGGAATAAGAGTAAATGTTACTATATTTGTATAGCAATTTCAGGAACTAACCTTGGATGACATGTAGCCCGGACTGAATCCTCTTCCCACAATCCTTAAGCAGTCCTTTCGGCCTGCTAAAAACAACGACCATGAGATCCACCAATGCATAAACAGCACTCTTAGGCAGCCATTCCCCATCAATAGGAGGTGGGGCCAGCTCAAGCTTATCAGGCCATGCTCTTTTCAGATTTCCAAAATATGCAGGTTCCAGTATCGCTTTTCCATTTGCACTAGTATCATCGTAATGATTGAGTCTTTCTTCAAGATTAGCTTGTTGTTCAACAAGAGAAGATCTTTCACTGTAGTGAAGATTAGGGCTCAAGAGTTTATGGTTTAATGCTTCAAGTTCATGCCTAAGTTGCTGGATGTGTTGCATCTTCTGCATGTCAGACTTCATGACAATATCCAGCTTATCAATATGTTGTGCAGCATTCTTATAGTCGCACACCCGGAGCAGATAAAACAAGTGCAGGAGCTCATGATAAAACAGTAATCCAAGGCAATTCTGTCTCTTCGCGCACAAGAGGAGGAAAGAGGAAAAACCTTGTATTCAGTTACCTTAATGAAAAGATCTAAAACGTAATGGGGAAAACATGGTAAACTGTATCTTGCATTCAAGAGTATATGTGTATATTGTAGATTTTTTATTTATCAGTGCATGGAAAACTCTCCTTTTTTGGGCAAGTCAGTAAAGGCTAATATATAGCTCGAGACATCTTATTTGAACTGTTATTATCTCATCTCTTAACTTAAGAATAGAATTGCTTTTGTTTGTGATAGCAATTTAAGCCACATACTAACATTTAGGTGGATTGCTTTTTTAACCAAATCATGGACCTTAACTTCTGTAATGGGCCCCAAGACGTTCCGTAAATAGGTTGTAAAAGAAAGAAAACGATCCAACACAACTCGATTCCTCACTAAAATTATACATCCTCACAGAGAATGAAGTACAAATGTATTCAGATTGGACGCTTTGACCATGTAAGATTGTAACTTTGCACAGTATACAGATAACATGTATTTCCGAAGAAAAAAGAACATGTACAGATAAACTTCACTATGAATATGGAAAGTCATCCATGGAAAGGATATCTATCAGACACTGGCGGAAATTTATGGCAAGGGGGGCAAGTGCCCCCTTGATTTTCAAGAATTAATTACTCTTATATCCTTTGTGCCCAAATATTTTCGTTCATGGACCATGCATAATGCATTGATTGCTATATGTAGTATAGCGGTTTGATATGATTTATTTGTTCTTCCCACCCTGTGTTCGATTCTAACCAGCCTCATTTTTTAAATTAAAAAATTCCTTACTGTTTTATTTTCCAATTTTTTTTAAAAAAAAATTACCCTTTTAATTTCTAAGTGCTATCTAATTTCTTTATTTTTACTTTCTCTATAATATTTATGCATATGATCTCATTTTCCTTCTCCACTAATCACGGAATCAATGGTCATATATATTTTTACTCATAACACTTACACTTAATTCAGAATATAAATGAATAGAATGAAATATGTTTGTATAAGAACTAATATACTATGCAAAATAGGTCATTTTTATTTCTATTCCTTAATTTGTTTACCCTTTTATTTTCTAAGTGCTATCTCATTTTCTTTATTTATACTTTTCCTTTAACGTGTGATCTCATTTCTCCTTCTCCATTCACTGTAGAATTGTATATACTTTTTTCTGTAAATAGTTATAGTTAATTGTGTATATAAAAATAATGACTGAAATATGTTTGCTTAAGATCTATTGTATGTAACGAAGCGTTAGAAATTGGAAGATAAATAGTTCACAATAACTTTACACATCAAACTATAGGGCATTGTGCCCCCTATGTAAAATTCTTGCGCCTGCCACTGCTATCAGGTCCAACTAACTTTATGGAGCTTTTGTAACAACAACAAAGTTGACTCTAAGTTAACACAGCTAGGTAATCCAATCATATATCTGAAGCAGAAGCATCAGGTGTCCTCAATCAAGATGATATTATTACCTCATTATTAATACGAAATTTAGGAGGATTTCTGGCTCCGCTGAGATTATGAAGATTCTAAGAATCTAACATAGTTAGATAGTTATTTCCTCTTATAGTTGTACTTTTTCTCTAATCATCACTATATAAATCAACATTCAGGAGAAGAGACAAGAATCCTGGTCATTGTTAAATTATTATTGACACAGTATCAGGACCAAAATGTTCCTTCCGTCCCATATCAGCATTCTAATACTATTAAAACAAACAAAAAAACTCAATTTTTTCCCCGGTGTGACTTAGGAGTAACTTGCAGCTGAAAAACCGGGGAAAAGGTCAATGAAACCAAATGGGAAGTTTCATGAAACGGAGGAAGTAGTTTTTAACCCTGGGTTTATATGCGGAAAGAATTTTAAAAAATAAAGTAAAATTATTAAAAGAGCAACCACTACAGAACCTCACAGCCCGACATGGCCTGCCCACCACAAGTTTGGTCGTTGATCATTTCTTTAGGATTACGACTTTCTAGTTAATAAATAATTAGAACAGTTAATCCTCCAATCTGATACCTTAGCTCCAGTGAATCATGATTTCTATCTCCCCAGAATTATTCTCCAAATTAATCCTTCAACTTCTCATGGAGTCATGGTGCTGGTTATTGGTTTCAGTATACTGGCATTTATCAAATGTCAACTACCCTCATCATCATATTGATTTGGATATTCTTAAGAAAAACAGTAAATTTGTCTCAATCTAACTATCGAAATATCTTTGGGTATCTCTTCAACAATTATTATTGACATCCGCAAGCCGCGTGGTTTTGGCAATTACTTAAATTCCAACATTCCAGTGCAGAATTGTTGAGCATTAAGACCATGCAGCAGAACACCTAAACATTCTCCCTAAAATTTCACTTAAATTGTCTCGTATGCAATTTTTAGGACTATATGTTTTTGGGCAAAAGATCAGGTCCCATGTCTCCTTAACAGAATTCCTTGTAAGCAATCTCATAAGTGCACTATAAAACCTGCAAGGTACGGATGAATTTTACACATGCACAATCCTCAGGTAATTTTCTGATTTCTTGGTTTTCTATCTCATTCTTTTTTATTTTAACTTATATTTACACTTGGGAGGATATTTGAGAGAGCTACAAAGAATGGTCCAATAACTGGAAGGAGAGGAAGAAGAAAAAAAAACAATAATCAAAATAAATGGAAGAATCAGCTTACTTTGTCCGGGTCAATAGAACCCCATGTAATATTGCAATTCTTGATAGCCTCCTCTACCAGACTCGTACTATCCCACTGCATTATACGCACGTGCAATATTGAAGTAGCAAAAAACATCTGATTTGCCAAACAAAAGAACAAGAATCAGATTGGGATTAAAATGTATTAATCCCACCAAAGCAAGCTGAGAAGCATAATAAAGTGCATTTAGCATGTTCACCAACCTTAATGTACACAATTAAATGAATAAAAGATAATGAAATGATGCTGCAGGAAGTTAAAAGGAGAGTGGACGGAGAAAAGGAGAGAACAGAGTAAATTAAAAAAAAAAAATCAAATTTAACATTCCTCGCAATCAACCTCATACTTTGTGCAACTAGATACTTTCAGGTATAATATAAACAACAACTAACAACAACAACAACAAATAAGTATGTAGAGACAACACTCTCAAAACTAATACGGGTAAAATTTCTCGAAGAGTTAGGAATTAACCTGCAATTCTGGATAACACATTTGAATTGCACATGTCAGACCTTGATGCAATGATGAAACTGACCCCTGATAATCTCCTTCAATTACCAGGGCATTTGCAAGCTGAGAATTGAAATTGCAAAACCACAAACGCCCAGCAAACCTTCAAGGAACATGCACAAGCACTTGTGAATACAAAATCATTACCGACTGATATAAGAATTAAAAAGCGTAGTTATTCACTTATTCCAATTACAAACCCAAAGGCAGCATTTGATTTTTATTTTATTTTTTAAGCAGCAAAGCAAGGATCAATAATGGTTCCTTAAAGGCAGCATTTGATGTCAATAAGGAATGCACTAATCATAAACTCCAAATTTTAAAAGAGACAGAATGAGTGACAATGACAGCAGTATGTAGTTTACTTATATCAGCGCAATGAAACACCAAACACAGAAGCTGGATCATGTCAAAGAGCTCAAGATGAATACCATAGATGGCCATGAAAGTTGAAAGTTGAAACACATTAAGTACCGACCACGGTTAAACTAAATACTATTGTAAATCTCATCAATCATATGAACCTATTTATCCAATTTTTCAGAAACGGATGCAGGATAATGTACTTGTTCAACAGAATGTATAATAAAGGCATGACACATGATACTATAACAACCACGGTTAAAATAATTTATGAAGTTCCGATGAAGCTATTTATCCCATTCAAGCTAGCAACGAAACTTGGGAAGAATGAAGCAGGATACCATATCTTCTTAAACCAAAGGTAATAACAATATAATACTTGTGCCATCAGGCTTCTTGTGCAATATCTTGGTATCTTGAGAATAGAAGAAAAATTTATTCCAGACAAGTTCCTGTTTCAAGTTACACATGCCAGTAGCCTACTCATACATGGGCAAGATTTCTAACTAAAACTTTATGGAATGATTTTCCATAGATGTCATTGGTAACATTATCAGGAGGATCTATGTATAAAAATCGAGTATGATACTATTAACCATATAAATTTATTCATGAAGACAAACAAATACATAATTGTTCTCTTATTGACATCACAAGTAATTTATCATAGGACACAAGATATTCTTTAAGAAGGTATACCCATCTCCTGAAACAGCGGCAAGTTCTACACCCTTGTTTAACATTTGCTTTTGCGAAGGAGTTGCTCCCACGAGATGGTAGCACTGGCTGAGCAGACTATAAGCTCTACACTTCAGCTCAAAGCAAGAAGGAATAGATTTCAAGAGAAGTTGCTGCACCAAGTTGAGATCAATTGAGATGATGATGAAATAATAATAATAATAATAATAATAATAATAATAATAATAATAATAATAATAATAACAATAATAATAATAATACTTTTTCTCCAATGAAAGCCGAATGGATTTTGTTTCCTTAATTGATTGGTAGAGTACATGTGTCAGTGTGTTAGTGTCCGAGGGTGAAGTGGTCCTTAGTCAACTTTCACACTGATTAATTCTCCCTGCCAAAATTTAAATTTCCCCATATAGCAACAGCATTAAACTGGAGCTGGAAACAGGGTACATAATTCATAGTACGTCTGCTGCTCGATAAGTAATACAAATACAGGATGCGCAAATAATTAAGTGTTCGACGCATGGGAGAATTACAAATGAAAAAATTACCAAGCCTAAAGATACGAATACGTTCTTATTAACTACTTTCTCCTTGCCTGGTCAAGTTTCCCACTTTTTGCTGAATTTTTCCGGCTTTATGTTTGCAAATTACTCGTGAATTACACCGAGGAAAAAAGATTTAAAACTTATGATTTAAAAGTGACAATACTTTTGAAGTGTAACTTTTAAACCTTTTTGCTCGGTGTGGTTTAGAGTAATTGGCTACTAAAAAGCCCGAAAAGAATTCAACAACAAACGTGGGAAGCTTGATCAGGGATGGATGAAGTAGATAATACCATATATTTATGAATTATCTTAATGATCAAATTTATGGCTATGGAACCAAAGACATGACATTGGAAAAGGCAAAATAGCTAAGATTTGATTGTCATAGGACTAAAGAACCCGATTTCTTTTAGAAGTAGTTAAGAGTACTAGTACGTAAGTTGTAAAACATGACATGTAAGTGTAATGATCACTTATCCACATTACTCAGACAAAAGAATGCTCATCAACAACAAAACGTAACATAACAAACTGTTTCCTTTCTCATGTACAGTCCTTCAGATGAAATAAAAATACCAAAAAAGCCAACATTTTCAATTATTCCCAAAATATTAAAGAGAGCAACAACTTACTGCACGCTCAAGATGGAGTTTGGCATTGTTGAGATTGTGTGAATGCTTGATGAGCAGAGCAGCAAGGCGAATTCGGGTTTTGATTTCGATAATGGGGAGGAAGGATACTGGGCTCTGGCAAATGGCTTCCAAGCACTTGACAGCTTTCCCTATATCCCTCTGCTGCTCGTGGTGCTCCGCCAGCGCCCACAGCCCCTCTGCCACCGCTTCCATCGGTTTCCGGCCACTTGCTTCCATCTCCTTAGCTTGGCATTTAGTTCACACAATCACTCAAAACCGTACAAACTTCTATAAAAAAATGTAATCTTTCTAAAATAAATCAAAGGAAACAATCAACAAGTAATCCGAAGCTAGGTTGAAGGATTTTCGTAGTTAAATGAAGTGAAATTGGAGCATAATTTGAATCAGAGTAGAAAATTTATGCAAGCTCTCTGAAACCCTAGGTGAAACAAATATCAGGAGAAGAAAACCCAAATGGAAGGGGAAATTGCAAAAGGAGACTAAACCGGAATGGTCTTTACAGAAAAAGGACAGCACTTACTATCATTCCAAAACAAGTCCTAGGGACTTCTTAGTTCTCTAACGCGAGCCAAGTCTTGACGGGTTTCAGTTCAACTCGACTCGTTAAGGCTCGCTCAATAAGGTAATCGAGCTGAACTCGAGCTTTGTTTAGTGTTCGATAAACTAACAGACTTGTCCCGACTCGATTTGATAAAGCTCGTTATGCATCATCATTTTAATAAATTTATAATTATATTTATTTTTAATATTTTCACTAATTAAATAATGCTAGATAAAGCTCATTGAAGATCAATATTTTCAAACCTTGATCCCATGTTTTTACTTATTTTTCTTAAGAAGCCGAGGTAAGGCTCGAGCTCAGGCCGGGGATCAAAATACTCAGCTTGTTTAACAACACTATTTTTACTCCTCTCAAACTAACCAATTTTAAGCATGCGATATCTAGCTACATTGGTATAAGTCCACTCCCTATGGGTGACATCATTTTTAGCATGTAACTGTTGCGACCTGCTCCCACAACTAAAAACTGTCACTGTGGTTGAGGTTGTGACAAAAAAAAAAAATTAATAATAGTTTTGGTGTTATAAATTTATAATATTCAAACAAAATAGTGACAAATTAAAAAAAAACATTGTACTTAATAAGTTTTTGAAACGACTTTATTCAAACAATGATTATATTGCAACAAAAAAGGTTGAAGATATTCGAAAGTTGTCTCTATTTGTAGGTTTCGAAGAAAAAAAAATGACATGATATAATTTTAGTATATTTTGGAAAACTAGTTTTTTGATTATGTAAAAAAGAAAAAGGCCACACAATGTATTACCACATAACCAAATTTAATGGTGACAAAGTTGGGGTTGAGCCCCAAAAACGTTTGTAACAATCGATTTTACGAAATTTACGACAACCAGTCGTCGCGGCTGCCATAATGTAGGTTTTTTCGGTCGCAGGCGTGACCACTACATAATAGTAACCTAACTCCAATATGATTGCATAATTATTAGTTAATTAACGTGGAAAGGGTTGGTAACTACGCTAAAGTATCAACAAAAAGATTGTTTACAATCGGACTCTAAGATGACTATTGAATTTTTGCGATGGAACAAAATGGTCGGGATGCACCTCCATGTGCTTAGTGAAGAAATCAAAGACCTTACAATATAAATTGGTGTAGATGATATCATATTTACTTATCAACGGACGATATTACTGACGTTTTGGCGAACATTTTGACGATGAAAGAAAGTATTTCTTCAAATCGCATTGAAAATCTAGACATTCCCAGCAATCAATTGTATACCTACTTTATTTCGTTAAGAATGATACGTCTGCCCTTATTATGCATGTAAAAACATCTCATGCTACAAGTAGTGGTGTGGTTGATGGGGTGGTTCACCCCCATGAACCACAAAAAGAAACCATGTAGTGGCCTGGTTCACCACGCTCATCACATGTTTTCGTCGATGGACGAAACATTGTCGTCCATTTGTTTTTGTTGTTGTTTTTTTCACGCGCCTGCAGGGACCAAACGCGTGTGACTCTTTTCCCTCCCGTTGTTTTTCACGTTTTTTACGCGTTTTTAAGATTCAAAAAATTCTGAAAAAATCACCATTGGATTTATTATTATTTTTTCTCTATAAATAAACATCCATTTTGCATATATTCCGAAATTTTTTACAAAACATAACTTTTTACTATTTTAATTAAAAAATGTTACTTTTACTATTTTAATAAAAAAATCATATTTGAAAATATAATCAACAAAAGTTTAATATAAAAATATAAAAAATAAAAATAAAATATAAAAAGATCCGGTGAACCACTTGAACTAGTTTACCATAAGGTCACTGAAAACTAGAGTGTTGGAAGACATGAACCAGGTGAACCACCAGTTCACCAATACATGTAGCCTCAGATTCTGCTACTTGTTTGGTACCGACAAACTGTTTGTCGATACCAGGTATAAATATATTAATTATTAATATCATTTGAGCTTTTTTAAAAACAAAAACAAAAACATGAATCTGGTCCAAATTATATCATGAAACTTAAAATAGAACAAGTAGCCGAGAGCAAGAACCAAATTTAAGTACTGTTAATCAGACTAGTTGTAGTTTTATAGTGCGAGTGGAGGTGCCTATACAAATTACTCTATTTATAGTATGCCTTTCCCTTTATTAAAATGGTCTTGTTCTCATGTTACCTTACCCCTCTCAAAATGGCAAACAGATGTCTACTTGTCTAGTGTCTTTACTCTTTAACCA
>JAYMSL010003524.1:0-12341 GCA_036897195.1 Plantago coronopus | reverse complement strand
TCCTAAACTAAGAGCTTATTGTATGATAAGTAATGGAGGACGTCCAATCTTATGATCAACAGCCATGGTTGCTCGAGCTACCTTCGGAATTACTTACTACCATTATGGTGAAGCATGTTTCGGAATCATCTCGAGACTGGGGAAACGCTGTTGAAAGGTATATTTTTTTCTACATATTACATATTGTTCTATATATTAATGCGTTAATACTAACGACGTATTTTTATATACGCAGTTGTAAGACCTTGGCTGCTATTTGCAACACCAAAGAAGTTTTGAAAGTGATCAACATTAAGAAGACACAAGAAATTCCGCAGCCAATCTTTGAACGTCTCTTTGACGCTAAGCATCCTGAAGTTGTTCTAAGAAGAGCTTTGGTATTTGAATATTATACTAAATTATAAGTTTTTCGTCTTACGTTATTTACATATAAACTAATAATACTCATTCTATATTTATCAAAGGAGCTCTATCACAACGTGGGAACACGCCAAGAAGCATACAGTCTGATCGAAGTTGCTATTGAACTTGGTCAAACTGAGGCAAAGTATTTTAGACTCTTCTTCAGACTTTTGCACGAGGAAAAGCCAATGAAGGAATTGGGAATCAATGAATTGATGGAGTCAAGGTATCACACTGATGGTGAAAATTACCTATGGAGATGTCGTTTTTTAATGATTGAAAGAATCCACACTTTGAAGTTACCAAACACTGATTGGTTGGATGTTGAGAAGTTGTGTCAAGCTCGAAGAAATGGACAGGAATGCATCAAAACTCATTATCAAGACACCCGTAATAAACCATGGATCAAGATTCCTAGGTGCAAATACTGTGAAGCTGATGTGGAAATCATTCTCATCAAATATGGTATTCAAGGGATGTTTAAGTGGTCCACCTCTCCTTTTGTTTAATTCTAACTTTGTTAGATCGTTTCAGATTTTCAATTAGAAGTTTATTTTCTGTTAGATCGTTATCACTCTGATTAATAATTGTTCTGTTTTTGCCCCTTTTGTTTCTTAGTTGAAGTTATGCTTACCTTCGGTTTTATTTATCAAAAATGTACTTTATTACTTATTTTGTTGTCAACTTCCAAACTTAAGTCATATTATACAAATGTTTTTGTTATATATCTATAAATTTGCGAGAATGATCATGTAGACACGTTGATATATTAAATTTAACATGGTCAAGTTTCAAAAATCCAACTAGGTCAAAAACAAGTGTCAAAATATAGACAAACTCACAAAACTGCTATAGTGGAAGAATTAAATATTATCATGTGAATGGAATAAATTTTAGTTAATTAAACAATTAACTATTAAATATTTTAGGTTTTTTATTTTAGTATTAAAAAAAAAACTCAAAAATATAGACAAACCTTACAAAATTGGTAAAATCGTATAATGGAAATATTGCATGGGACTGCTATATTTTTTTCGGTTTTACCTATTACCAATTGCTGAATTTTGGGTTCTTGACATAGTAAAATTGAAATCGTATTAAATTTGTAACAATTTGAAGTATATGTTCGAGGTATTTAAAGGAAATTTTCCTAATTCAATTAATCTCAATATACCAACACTCTAATTTTAGGTGATTATACTTCAATTAGTCACAATAGTGCACCTATATAATGTACAGATTCAATTACAATTAGCACTTCCAAAAAAATTGGTGTTGGGACGATTGGTTGAAATTATGTATCGAGAATCACGTCTTACGTCACTCCCAAATAGAGATTTTGACAAACATTATGATTATCCATGTTTCTCACTCATCTCGAGATTGGGCTAATGCTGTTGTAACGTAAGTTGTCTACCTCAATATTTATAGATTATTATATTTATATTTTCACCGATTACCGTTTTATCAACAAAGTTGTCTTTACAGTTGCAAGTCATTTGCTAATTTGTGTAACACCAATGAGGTGTTACAAGGTATCCGCATACGTGAGGACCAGTTCTTACCAACCAAAGTTTTTGAGCGTCTTTTCATTGCAACGCATCCAGAGGTGGTTCTTCGAAAAGCACTGGTATTGCAATTATAAATCTTTTTCAGTTTTCTTATATTATGATTATTATTAATGTATTATTACTAAATTAACATGTATTTTTTTATATAACTAGGAGCTATTCCACCACAACGATAAACGCTCAGAAGCTTATCGTCTTTTTGGTGATGCATTAAAGTTAGGTCACAGGGAGGCAAAGTATGCATTATTGTTTTTTCAACTATTTCACGAAGACAAATCAGTTACAGAGATGGGCATCAATGCACTGATGAGTTTGAAGTATAATTATGATGGTATAAGATACATTTGGAGGTGCCGTTATCTAATAGCTTCAAGAATTCATAGGATGAAGTTAACAAGCAATGATTGGCTTGATCTAGGTTATAGATGTGATAACCGAAGGAACAGCACAATATGATCAAAGGTTTCAGTCCAAGACACAAGTGTTGAACCATGGAAGACAATTGACATTTGCCCTAGATGCACAGCTGATGGAGAGATCTTTTGTTTTAAACTTTGTTTAAATGACTTGGAAATTATAGAAGCGGATATTATAGATGGATATGTCAACTGAAGTTCAAATTAGTTTAATCATTTCAATATTTCAATAAATGAAAATTATTATATAAATTTTCAGTTACTATTTGATATCTTTTGTATTTTAACATTTAACATTTGAATGTCTCTTATGTTAAATATTGAACAATGAAGGTGTTTTACATATGGCCTCCTAAACCCTAAACCCTAAACCCTAAACCCTCCTAAGATATTAAATATAAATTATAAATTGTGTTTGGGGAGCCTAGGCTTTAGCAAATATATTCGTCATAAATAATAATTTTTCAATAATGCATTAACAATAAAACATGAAAGGATCTAATTAAGTCTAACCAAAGTTTGAATAAAATAATAATGACACACGTAATTATATTATTTGTATTTATATTATGATAAAACACAAAGAAACCAAACATATCTTTTAACTTATATGATGATCAAATATTAAAAGTATAATCCAATTATTTTTTGAGCATTTTATTAAATATTTAAGTCATAAATTAACATGAAAAATATAATCAAGTGTTTAATTATAAATAATAATAATACGTAAAATATTATATAATTGTATTTACATGATTAATATTTAAGAGAATAATTATCATTAAATCATAATTAAATTATAATAATACATAAAGTATTATACATTTATACCTTCAAATTTTCAATCAAATTAGAACCATTTTTTCGATTAATGTATTTTTTTAACCTAATTCTAGAAGATTCATTCAGTAATAGGAAAAATTACATTATTCATTGGTTTTCAAAATTATAATAGATACTTCCTATTATTTTAGAAGGTCAATAATATATATTCTGATTTGCATATAAATTACTAAAATAAACCACCGAGAATTTCACTATATATACCCGAGTTGTTGTGATCTTTACCACAACATTACCACAACAAACAGTAATGAATCCCGGTGGGCAGCCCTATCGCAGCGAGACTTATCTCAAATCCCTCTCCATTGTGGAAAATATGGGTAGCTTCAACGACCTAAGCCTCAAGCTGCGATTGCAAATCATGTTCCTAACAGCCATTTCAAGTGTCTACAACACTGGGAATGTCATGCTGGTGTAAGTGTTTTTAATTCATCCTATCAATCTATTCATTTTTTCTGTTCGATATTTATTGTGGAACTTATGAATTTTGTTTTTATTCAGCCAAAAACCCTACAAGCGGATCTACGAAGTTGATGGATATTGGAAATTAATCAACTATGATTCCATTCCAAGAATTCCATGGAAGACACCTACTTCCACAGAAGAATGGTTTCTGATGAAAGTCTAAAAGGCTCGAAACCCTGAGGTGTTCTTAAGGTTTTTGTTGGTGAGTGTTTTATAATTTTGTTTTGTTAATAAAACTGAAACAAAAAATATAGCAATATTTATTCTTATTATTTTCGTATTATTATTATTTACGTTTTATTATGTTTTTAAGCTTCCCATGTCAAATAAAAAGTCTAATCAAGTTTACATCTACAGGTTGACATTTTCCAATATGCCAACTTCTCCACACTCCATGGTTTGCTCAAGCAGGTTCATGACGCAGGTCATCCTGCCGCAAAATATTGTATGGCGGTGTTCAAAATTCTAACCAACAACGACAAAGATAGGGCTGAAGGACGCAGGATGTTGGTTGGATTATACAAGGCCAAAAATGGCGCTAGGAACGTTTACAATATGCGTTACCTAATCATCTCAAAGTTGAGAATGTTCAACAACAATGTGATGTGGGGAGTACTCAATGTTCGCCCACATTGCAAGGCTCACACAGCACCGGTCCTGACAAACCTGTGCTCATGTTGCTTCGCTGATTTTGAAGTTCAATGTTTTACCAACAAAACATACTTCAACAGAATCCCAGCACCAATTATGTAACTTTTATAGCTTTAGAATGTTTGTTATGTTCCCATCATAGTAGCATGGGATGAAATTGATAATAACAACATCTTTGAATAATCATTTGAGCTTAATAAAGTTCTTTATTTTATGTCACAAAGTATCGTTGTTTAATCGTCTTTAGTTTTATGTTTGTTGGTTAATAGACAATTTCTCAAGATCTAATTGACAAGTTAACTCCATTTAATTCCGGACGTCGTATAAACTGATAACAGTACTTCAATAGTTGAACTAAGAATTTGAAAAATTTTAAATGATATCTAGAAGTTAAGTGAAATTTAATCAAACTAAACATGAAAGAATCATAATGAAATTAAACATAGTTCGACCAATCCATGTTTATAAAATATATAAAATAATTGTTAGGGAAGATTAAATTCGTTTTTTTTTTACTGAGCTTCTAATTTCGGAAAAATTGAGAATTGGGCTTCTGTTTGGCAGAAATGTGAACAAACATTCATCCATAATCGAGTGACTCTTTAAAATAAAGTTGTGCGTTTTTAAATTGAACAATGTGATTCACAGATCTATAAAAATCTGAATTCACGGAACAATGTTTTATTATTATTTCTGAAAATACCAGATCAATCATTTAAAGAATAAGAATGATAATATATAGATACCAAAGATAATTGTAATGAAGAAGCATTCCAGAATATTCATTAATATTACTCATAAGTCTCAAACATTATTTAAAATAAGGTTGTAGTTTAGAAATTAAACAAAGTAAAAAACTCGCAGCATAACTTATAAAAATTACTTAAATGTTTTAAAGAGTTAAGTATATGCACAAATTAAAAAAACCATCAAAAAATATTATATAAATATTATCGAAAATACAAGATCAATCGTTTAAATAATAAAAAGGATAATATAAAGATAATGAAGGTAAGTGTAATATATCATCAATAATGAATATTCGTTAACATTAGTCATTGATCTCGAAATTTTTGCAATCTTAACTTTATTAAAATAATTGGCTTATTTCAAACAAGTTATAGAGTAAATATCTTCACAAATCTTGACAATATATATAAATTAGAATGACACTCCATTTTAGATATATTTCTATAACTAATATACGTCCAGAATCTTCGTTTATTATAATAATCGAATATTCTTGATCTTCCATTATAAGTTACAGATATTAAATGATTTACCGAATCAACAGGATTTCACTCTTTATTACCAAGTTATTTCATTCTACGCCTCTATATAAGCACTTTACTAAACCACATTTAGCATATCACTCAAATCGTTCTCTAGCAAAGGGTAAGCAGCTTTTTTGGCCACCATGATTTCCAACGTTTTGGTTAGGGATATCGTTAAGGAGACTACAAACCGTAGTGTAACGGTTAAGGTGCTAAGAAGCTGGTGTACTACTGATGCTCAGAAAAAACCAGTTTCTTTGGAATGCATTTTAATGGATAGCGAGGTACTAATTATTTCATTCTAATTCCAAATATTTTATTTAACATGAATTTTTTAATACTGATCTTTAATTGTTGTTTGATACAGGGATCACAGATTGGTGCATACGTGAAAAGAGGATTGCTATCAAATTTCAAGCAATTCATCAAAGAAGGTGAGACTATTAAGATCACGAAGTTCTTGGTTGAGGAGAATGCTCCTCATAAATACCAGAAAGCAAGAGTGAACCACCAGTTCAAGTTGCATTTCGGTTATATAACCAAGGTTGCCATTTGTACTCCGGACAAGACAATTAACGGCAATGGCTTAAATCTGTTGGAGTATGAAGGGATTGAAACTGCAGACCCGCAGTTTTATGTTGGTAAATATTATTTTAAACTATAATCTTATATTATCCTTAGTAATTAATTATATACTGCATAACTAATTGTTATAACATCTAAAAACAGATGTGATAGGCCGAATCACCAAAAAAGGAGAATTGACCATGGTTGAACGGGTTAGTGCAAGGAAGCTTGATCTGGAGATTGAAGATGAAAGGTATACCACTCTTAATAAGTAACCTAATTTATATCATTTGAATTTATATTATTTTATACTGATTATAGTTTGTTATATTTAGCTCACGCACAATCAAGATTGTGCTATGGGAAAGTTTTGCTGAAAAACTTATGGAATCGATTCAAGATGCGGATCAAATGTCAGATGGTGTGAACATTATCATTCAATTTGGTGTCAAGACTCAGTGGAACAGTAAGTTTTATAAGTTTATAGTTACGGATTTCCGTGTACTTAATTTCCATAGAATATAATATTGAGAAATCATATATGTTACTTGCAGACGAAGTTCGTGTGACTTCAAGCGTGCACGCAACAAGGCTATTCATAAATGGTGATCTTCCAGAATTCGAAGATTTCAAGATGAGGTAATACTAAGGTTTCAAATATTCTCCAATTAATAACAATACATCATACTTAAAATATTAATCAATAAAAACTCTTCGTAATTAATATTTTCAGGAAGCAAGACTCTTCTAAGGGTTCAATATCCAGATCTATTACCTTTTTATCATCTGAGCCCCGTACACTAAAGACGGAAGAATGGCTGAACATGGAATCCCATCGAACTATAGAACAACTTCTTAAGCCAACAGAAGTAAGTCAGATGCCTATTATTTGATACGTTATATTCATGTTTTCTTATCATTCACAAATGATGTTCTAATTACTTTTATATTATTACTTAGGTGGGAACTTTCATAGTATTTGTCAACCTTGAAAATGTTGACTACAAAGCACCATGGAAGTTCGATGCATGTTCTAATTGTCTAGGCAAGGTTAAGGATGCAGTTGTGGGGGACCGCTGTTACAGCGCGAAGTGTGATGGTCGTCCTATACAAGAAATTATCCCAAGGTAATTATTTCCAAATAGATCCAAATAAAACAAACAACTTTATAATCTCAACCCTATTATAAACAATCATTGTTTATATTTTCAGATTTCGTGTTCCATTTCTCGGCCCAAAGTTGGATGAGAATGAAGAACCAATCAAGCTTATCATGTTCGAGGACATCATTGCCAAGTATATTGGCAAATCAGCTAGGCAAGTTGCTACGGAAATCTCTAATGGTGAAGACCCTATGGCTTATCCTCAGGAATTCAAATCCATGCTAGACCGTGACTACTTGGTTAGAGTTAGGGTGAACAGGGAGTACAACATAGAAAGGGGCTTTAAAGACTTGAGTGTAGACTTTGTGACAGATGATGAGATCATTCTACAGAAGTACAAGGACCTATCTATTGGGGTAAGTTTTTTGTTTATGAATTTAACCAAGGAGTTCATAGAAACACAATACTCAACGTATTTTGGCACTTTGATATTCTTATGCACACACACTGCTTCACCTGCACGTGTGCTGCAACTTTTGAACATACAAATTGCAAAAAACGCTACGTGAGCAAAGATTATTTCAATACAAACTAAGACCGGCTGTTTAAAAATTCATATTACGATATACTATGGTTTAATTTAAGTTTTACAATTTTGTTTTGCTAGGAGGCTGTCTCTAAAGTGATGAAAGAAGGAAGTCATAAAGGGAAGGAAAAATTGTTTGAAGAAGTTGTCGAAGTTGGTGACAACGATGATGATCGTGATTCAACTCCTTCCAAGAGGATTCATGCTGTTGGTTCTGATGATGAAAATGAATGTGGATCAGATCCAAAATTCAAGAAGTCATCAACCAGGCCCATCAAGAAGGAGAAGATTTGATAGTTTAAGTTTGATTTTCAGTTTTGCTTAAGTATCTTTACATTTTCAGACATTTTGGCTTTAGTTATCATGTTTTGCATTTCATGTGTTTTATTATTTTGGTTGTTTTTTTGGGATTTTTTAATCAATTAATGAAATGTTATTTCAGTTTTTTTATCTATTACTTCTCTGAGTATGATATTCAAAAATTGGTTATTGTCTGGAAGCACATGCACATTAACTTAGCATTATAATCATGAACTCTAAGTGAATTACTCTAAACATGCATGAACCACATCGGCAACTAACATTATCAAACAGTTTAAAACCAGGCAAATAAACATACGTTCATAGTTCCAATATCAAGATCATGCATTTCATATAAAACTAATACCTATTAATTACTAAGCATGCATCAAATTGTCTACATACCTATCAATATTAATCTTTTCAAAATATAAAATTGCAGAAACTAAATCAAAACAATAAAAAACGATAAAAATAAAGCATTTAATGTAAAACAAGGAGAAACTAGAGACAAGAGAGAAAAAAGAAAAGAGAGTTCCAAACAAGGTTAAATAACGTACCTCTAAATGGTTAGTCTGAGAAGTCTCCGTGAGGACGTTATGTATCCATACTTACTAAAATGAATGAATACATAATATTGAATTGCTCTCAGCCTCACAGTTATTACAACTTTAGTGAATAAATTTAATTACAGGCCCGAATGAATTAATAGATTTACAGACCCAAATGAATTGTAAGTATGGACACTGTCCTCACGTGCTTCTAATCCATCCAGCAGCTCAAAAAATCAATCCGTCCAGCAGCTACTAAAAACAATGCGTCCAGCACTTATCCAAAAGAAAATCATTTCAGTAAATCCATCAGTTCAATTCACCTGCATCAGTATAGCTGTTAAATAAAAATCTTCTTAAAATTCAGAAAACAAATTTCTGCCATACATAGATTTGCTATAAATCAGTTGTTATAAAAATTAATGCACAAAAGAGAAATCAAAAAACTGTAAATACTTTTCAGTCTATTTGCAGTATCTTTGAGAATAAATCTTTAATATCAATCACAAGATTGACAAAATCAAGGAATAAAAAACTTTCTCACTGTACAGTGTTGGAGCTCCATATTACATCATACGTGAACACTTTAATTCAAGTTTTCTAATCAAAACAGACAAAAACCCTAGGTATGAATGGAGCTTCAAAACTATAAGGTACGTTGTAATTCTCATCTCTCTTTCTCTACAATTTGTAATATTTCACTTCGAACACATACAAGTTAATCACTTATTCATTGAAGGAGAAGCAGTAAGTGTGAGGAACAAAAGATTGAAATCACCAGAGTCATAATCAGGTATGTTAATAACAAATCACATCATTTGATTTATAAAGATTGCAATTGTTACAAGTTTGTCTGTTTTGCACTCATTGCTGACAAATTCAATTACACTGTAAGTTTGTTCATTGATTCAATCAGACAGTTATACAGGTTCTTATAGTTTCTAAATAGCTAATAAGACAGATGGTAGTTGAAAGATAACTAACCTTTATTACTGAGTAAAATGATATATGAGTGAACTGTTTTGTTTGGTATGGTGTTCATCAACTAATATTCCTGCAAAAAATGTCAAAAGAAAATATATTCTAATTAGTCAGACCTTAATATTAAACTTGAAGTATACCAATCTTGATAACATCAGAAGGTAAGTCTACAACACATCAGTCAATTCTTTTTCAATTTTCAGATTATAAACACTCCACTAAATTATTTTTAGTTAATTCTCACATGTTATAAAATCATCTTGATAACAAACTGATCAGGTTAACTACAATATGGAAAAAGAACAGTTCTATGAGTATTGGTAGGAATGATTTGATATAAAGCAGTTTTGCATTATCATTTGGATTACTTTAAGCTTAGAGAGCAAAAACATGAAGGACAACAGTGATTAACAAATTCTTACATGTCAACTGAATTTGTGTTTTAAGGTAAGAGAATACCTTGGTTTTAGCCTCAGGAGAACAGTCAAATAGCCTCCTTCTCCTTCTTTGATATTTTGTCTAAGTGAATATAGCTACAAAAACAAAAAGTCAAGATTAGTATCATGTTAACAGTGCCTGATATATTTAATAACACACATCCTGTTGATATTATCTTAGTAGAGTGAAGATTAGTATCATGCTAAGACTTAACTTGTGGTATGTAACAGGTCTTATGTGTTAATACTCTTGGATCATGTTCACAACTTTAATCTGATTAAACCTGCAAAACCAACAATGTGAGATATATCTTATGAAAATATCCCCTGTCTGTTGCTCTAAAATCATCAGAAATAGAGTGTAAAACACATCAGTCAATGCTTGATTGTGTTCATCAGATATCAGTAAATGAATCAAGTTATTTATAAGTTATTTAATACAACACATCATCAATATTCAGATTATAAGCACTGCATTAAATGGTTTTTATTTCATCAACACAAGTTCTAAAATTATCTTGATAACAAACTTATCATGTTAACTAAAATATGGAAAAATGTTGTTCTCTATGAGAATTTGTAGAAATCTTATGATACAAATCAGTTTTGCATTATCATTTGGATTACTTTAAGCTTAGAAAGCAAAAACATGAGGACACCAGTGATTAACAAATACTTATATGTCAAGATAATTTGTATTTTAAGGTGACAAAATACCTTGGTTTTAGCATCAGAAGAACAATCAAATAGCCCCCCTCTCCTTCTCTAAGAATTTGGATTGGTGAATATAGCTACCAAAACAAAAAGTAAAGATTAGTATATTGGTAACAGTGACTCATATATTGAATAATACACATATATGATATGTGAATAGACAAATGTAGTGATACATGCTAACTCAAAAATTCTTCTAAAGAAAAACCTTTAATATAATTAAAGAAAAACAAGATTGAACAACTTAACTTGTGGAATGTAACAGTTCTGATGTGTTAATAATACTCATGGATCATGTTGCCAACTTCAAGATGAAAAAACCTGCAAAACCAACAATTTAGTGTTTATCTGAGTAAGATGTCCACAAGCTGTTGCTCAAAAGAAAGTTACAAGTGATGATATCTACATTAAGGTCAATGATTAGTCAGTAAACATTATACACTTAACTGTTGTTGATGGAATCTAAATTTTGTTTTGTAGATTCATTCCCAACTCTAAGCTGATTCAACCTGTAACACCAAAAATTTAAAATCTTAAAGTCAGAACACAAATCATTATTGAAGAATTTACATTATGATAGTAACATAAACAGTGTTGCATTTTACTGAGTAGTAATCTTAAAGTCAGAACTGTGATTATCTACCAATTTGTACTAATAGTCTGATTTCTTGCCAAGAACTATTACTGAAGAATTCACATTACTGCGTTTTTTAAACAGTCACAGTAAAATATAAATGCTTGATAATTGAAAAACAAGGAGTTTAAGATAATTGAAAACAAGTGAAAAATCCAGTCTACAACACATAAGTCAATGCTTGATTCTTTATACCAGTAGAAATTGATGTTTAGACTGATAGAAGCACACAAGGAGACTGAGAAATTTTGCATTTAAATTCCTTATACAGTAAAGCTTAATTTATACCACATTTGTATAGAAAACTCAATCTACAAACAATAGTGAAAAGCTTAAGACCTTAATAAGTATACACAATTTGTAAAATACTGATTATTGGTTTTCATTTTTATACTAATGAACAAATCAGAGACATGCAATCACCATAAACAGTTAATAGTTTAAGAACGAAGAGTGTAGGCATACCAGTTAGGTCTTCAAACCAAGATACAGCTCTAATAGTTTTCGTTGAAGCTACACCGAATTAATCGAAGGGTACTCTATGCTAATAAAAAGCAGATCTGGACTCTGGCGCTTCTCTAGCCCTTAACTCCGTCAAATCGCCTTCAAACCTGTCCAATAATCATCAAAATCAGTTTTGAAATGATCGATAAACACATTCGAAGAATAAGTGAGAGAGATTCGAAAGAGTTGTTGTCAAACAAAGATTAAAACGAGTCAGGAGATTCTTACCTTAAACTCTGAAACACCTAAAACCCCTAGGCTTGGCTGGAGAAGAATCAAACCGAAGGAAACGGTGGCAGACGGAAGGCATGAACATCATAGAAGCTCAAGAACACATCC
>JAYMSL010003523.1:0-12341 GCA_036897195.1 Plantago coronopus | reverse complement strand
TATATATATATATATATATATATATATATTCGAGTTTAACAAGCTTTAGTACCTTAAGATTGTTCTGGAGTGGTGTACCACTGATAATGATACGATGACAACAAGGAATCTGGTGCAAACTCTGAGCCCTTTGTGTGCTTGGGTTTTTTATAAGATGGCCCTAAAAAGTTAAATAATTGGAAACCATTATATATGATGCATATATACCTAAAACAAATAAAGATAGATTGAATTTGTATTTTGTGAATCAATAGTCAAAGAAGTACTTACTTCATCTAGGATCATATAATCCCATATATTTTCATCGTCTCCATCATCGTGGTAACGATAATCTCCACATAAAGACTTAACATTATTCCGTACAATATCGTATGTTGTGAGAAGAATGCCTTTGTCCTGAAGATGGAAAAACATATCAGAGATTCAGAGTCCAAATTAGTAAAACCACTGCGAATACAAGACTAATATACAGCCTCAAGCCGGAAAGAGATGAGCTAAATTTAGTGGACTGCTGTACTGAAGCATCAGAAGACTAAGAAGAGAACCTGTAATACATACTGGAGCTCATAATGTCGAAGTTTAGTACAAGTTGCAAAATACCTGCAAAAGGAACATAGGATAAAGCCTAATGTATATCACATGGAAACTTTACAGTATGAAGAAAGTATATCTGAGAGAATGGCATACTCTCTCGTCAATCCGGAAAGCCCTACAGTTGATAGCTCATTTGTCCAGTGGGTTAATAGTGTTTTTGGTGCAACAACCAAGACTCTCCTGACTAATCCTGAGCTGAACAATCCAGCCAAAAAGCCACAGATCTAGAAAAATAGTATAATTACAGTATGAATAAAGGTCCAAGGAAATATGAGCCTGGGTAGGCTGTAAGTGTAGGTGAATTGCTTTATTACAAAAAGATCTTTCACCTGCATTGTCTTTCCAAGGCCCATATCATCGCCCAAGATACCACCCTTGCTCTTGCAATGAAGGGACCATAGCCATTTTAGTCCCTCACGCTGATGAGGAAACAGCATTGTTGCTATTTTAGCAGATAGCCTGTACGTGCCCTTTGGACCACTTAAACTGAAATCATCTCCTTGATCATCCAGTCCAGTCACTCTCTCAGATTCATCATCAGATATCTCAATAAACTTCTGTGGTTGCCTCCTGTCTACTTCTTTCACAGCATGTCTATCACCCAATGCTGTATCATTGTTCGAATCAGTATCTTGTTGTCCTGTTAAAAAATTGTATGCGCGAGACTCTTTTGCAACTCCTGACTTTGAACGGGCCTTTGGGAGTTCATTCTTGCTTGGAATTGTGTGATGATCAATTGTTTTGTTAGCATTTTGAATATGACCATTGGTCTGAACTCCAGATTTTGACCCCTTTACTGAATTTGCTGGGAAGTCCGGGGAAAGAAAAGATGAGGCATTAACTTTCTGACCATTGAACTCTTCTCCATTGTCTACATCATACAATTTACTCTTCAGAGGGTCCTTGACATCCTCCCTGAAGGTTGTTTTCTTAGGAACACTTCTCTTCTCAATGGAAAGAATCTCAAGCCTTGAGCTCAAATCATTCAGTATATCCCTGATTTCATTTCCACTATCCTCACATCCTATCTTCACTTGAGGCGGTGAATCAAAATCTGTGAGATCATCCAACACTGGCGCTTCATCTCTGAAGTTACCCGCACCCTTGCCAGCATCATCATCATTTTTGTATGAGATTTTGCAAAGGCGTCGCCTGCCTTCTAATCTCACTTTGGTTTGTCTTTCTTCTTCTGCAATCTTGGTATCTACACACAAATTCAACAAAACAGACAATGAGACAAAGAGATTCAGTTTGTTAACAGTGAAAGAGATGTGTACATGGACTGGTAATCGAAATAATTGTGCATCTATTACAAGTTCACCGCACCTAGATAATCAGAATTGTGTTCACGTGATTCAGGAATAGCAGTGTTTGTCTCAGAAGCATCCACCTCTTCTTCCGTGGTCTTACTATCTTCATTCAAACCCTCCACTTTAAAATTAATATTGAAAAGGATTAGAGACTCTAATTTATGGAGAACGAAATCCCAGCAAATTATACACATCATAAATCAGGCATCAGGGTACCAAATAAACAGAGTTAAGTTAATTCCTATTTCCTACCACCAAAGCCAGAACAATAGATGGACGGGGATGTGATGTTTCACTAATACAGAAGTTCTAACACTGGTCGTTTGATTCCTTATTTAATTTGAACATTGCTTACTTGATGATCTGACAGTTATAAGGGCACAAAATAGGAAAATGCACCTAACACTTAGGATGGGTGGTGATAACTGGTAAGGTAGTACTTCCCCATGCATATCTAACACAATTTTTTGTCGTACTTTAATGAAAAACAAAACGGCATTAAGACAAAGTTTCAGTATCAGTGTAAGTTCAACAAGCTGCCATCAAAATGTTTATGAATGTTTCCTGCTAATATACTTGGCCTTAAACCACAGCAACACAACTATATTCCACTACCGACATTGCATCTCAAATAAATAACCTTAGACACTCAAAATAAAACCCGGAGCAGTACCTTGCGAATGCTCTTTCCCACCAAGCTCAGTAGACGGAGAATCAAAATCATCTAAACCAGCAGACAGCTGAGGAGAAGACTCCTTCGTCTTCGCCACAGACTCTTCCACTTTTGCTTCTTCAGAATCCAACAAAACACACATCAGCAAAAACAAGCACAAACATTTCACATCATTTCAAAATTCAAAATCATCTACTGGGAGACAATCGTAACAGTACCTTGAACAGGCGGAGGAGGAGAAGGGGTACCGAAGTTGAATTTGGGCATATCGTCATTTCTCATCGTGGACTCAAAATTCACTGCAGCTTTCACGAAAAATAACTCAAATTAGTTGATAATCGGACTCAACAGCAAGCGTAGTCCCCGGCGCAATAACCTTTGCGAGTGTACGATCGAAGTGCAAACCTGGTTTGGGTCTCGATTGGGAAGCGGAGAGGTCGACGAGAAATCGCTTGTGGAGCTGGTTGAGACTCATGGGTGGCTTCGATTTCTCGTCCGCCATTGATGAGCGTGGTTGCGGGTTGTTCTGGTGTAGGAGAGGGCTTTGATTTTGGGGGCTTTTATACGGTGATTCCCGCTCTGCGTTGAAGAAGATGGACTGACGATTGAATTCAAATTTTGAAATGTTTTCAGGTGTGTTTGGAAGTAGTAGCAAATTAATGATTACTTTATTTATTTTGTGGATGGTAAAATTAAAGTAGGATTAATATAATGTTTTTTAATAATTTAACAAATTTGAACCGTGTTAAACGTGACATTATACTAAACGAGGTATGAGAATTTACGAGTGTGACATTAAATGTTATACAAATCATTTCATATCAAATTGACACGACATCGTGTATGTATGAGTTGTCTTGGTATTATAGTCCATCTGCATACTGTTATACACTTAAGTTTGCAGTTAGACACTTAGACTTTATTCATTTTGCTTTTGATTATATTCAATCTAGTTCAGATTGACTTAGTTCAAATCTATATTTTTAATTAAGTTCACTTTGAATTCATTTTGTTCGGTTAAAATGAATTAAGTTGAACGATTTTAATGTGAATCAGAACCTTAGATTAATTTTTCCCTCGGTTTGCTTGGTGGCACACTTTTCAATAATAAATATTTGGTGTGTTACTGCTCCGATCAGGAGAGTCGTAATTGTAAAACATTCTATGTACTTTGGTTGGTTTTAGTTCGGACATTATTGGGTGTGCAGGACTTGTGCACGTCCAATTATGTTGCGGGTGTAAAACCACATACTTATACACCATCTTAATAAAATTTTCCGTTTCCACATAATTTAAAAGATCGACACCACTTTGATTTTAGGAAAAGTTAATGTATTTATATGTTGGCATATGTTTTCTTAGTCATGTTCAATTCGTGTTCAGTTCAGTTCAGTTAACCGTAACTTAATTTTAATACTGTTTTCAGTTCAGTTCAGGTCCATTTAGTTCAGTTCAGTTCAGAGGATTTAAGGTGAATTGAACAGAAACTTATTACTAGTACATATCCAAGTACCATGTATAAGATGAGTACTTGTGGAATAGTGTACAATCTCTCCACATTTTCTACCTGGAAATTAAAAAACTAAGTGATGTGCCTGTGATTGCAATCACAAATGGTGAGCTAGGAAGCACAATGCTATGAGAAAGTAAGGCACATATATACCTATTGTTTTGCAAAAACTTCCAGTCTTTAAGCACAAAATCAGCATGATTTTGAGGACAAAATGTGGAGAAAACACCAGTACTGTGCTGAACTCATGAACACTTAGCTTGCACCATGCATCAAGTTCACATGCAACAACACACCAAAACACTCATTAAGTGTGAGAAATCCATCTATATAATAACCTCGATCCTCCGTCTAACCTTCATAAGTTGATCGAAAACAAGAGAAATGGCCATCTCCAAAACCGCCCCCTTAGTTTTCCTTGTTCTGTTCTGCGCCAACGCCCTCATTTTCACCAACACAATGGTGTCCGCTCAATGTCAAGGCGACTTCAATGGTCTTATGCAGAGATGTGCAAGATTTGTTCAAGCACAAGGTCCGAAAACACAGCCAGATCAACCCTGCTGTGATGTTGTCAAGTCTATGGACTTGGCATGTGTTTGCGCTCATCTGCCTCCGGATGTAGGGACTGTTATAAGTATGGAGAAAGCAGTGTTTGTTGCAAGTTCTTGTGGCAACCCGGTGAAATCTGGAACCAAATGCGGCTGTAAGTAAATCAACTTTGGTTCTTTCCTCTCTAGTGTTTCTTCCTGCCTAATTTCGGGTACCTGTTTTTCTCACGCGCAGCATATATGGTTCCCCCGTGAAGCAGAGGCTCAACGCTGATCAAGACATCTATTTGTGGATGCTAAATAGTTTCGACTATCTATTGATGTTTCAGTTCTCTTTAATAACTGCAGAAGGTGTACCTACAACTACAAGTTCAATGAGCTAATAAAAGTACTGATGCTTTTCTGAGTGTTGGCTAATGATTTCATGGATGTTCTTCCTACTAGAGATAACTAGATACTCCACTGCTGATAAAATGGTATAGTTTTGCATCTACTGAGACATAAGAATGAGATAAACGCGTATTTCCTCCGCTGCATAATGAAGAATAAATCGAAGAAGAATGCAACTCAATACATAACTTGCAAGCAGCAACATTGATCAAACTGAAGATAACAAATTTGCCCTAACAAAGACAGGCTACAGAGTACAAACCACACCACAAACTCATGACTAGCACACCAAAACACACTTGAAGAACAACTTCGTCTAGCTCGAACTTATTTCAAACACATCAAGACTCCATACATAAAACCTAGCTGACTAGCAAGTTCAGTAGTGTTTCACAAACACATTGTACTCTACCGTAGCAGTCCCCTTCATCAAATCCATTGTAATAGTATGCGCCAGCGCATATCCTCTGCCGAACCTAAACAATCCACTCCCTCCAACAATCGGCATTTCTCTCGTATTTTCCATGATATGGTTCCTCCCAACCATATTAAGGCTACTTCCGTTGTACTTCCCTTCCGTGAACACGAATGTCACTACCATTATCAGTTGAAAACCACCCTGAGACGCTTCTGAGTAAATCCCCTGTATACTCCCAATAACCTTAGAATCACGCTCCGGCCCTTGTGTCATCGGATCGTTTATCACCACAGTACTGCCAAACCCAAAGTTGTTGCCCATGTTAACAATCACCACACCTGTGGAGTTTTTCTCTCCATTAATGTTTTGTTGAAAGTAGAATCGAAGGTGGGTGGTTTTCTCCACAGGCGCCGTCATGTTGGATTCGACCACCTCCTTGGCGAAACTTTCAGTGGAAGAAGTCACTGAGACAGACAGAAGAAGAAAGTTAGTGATCAAGAAAGTAGTGTAACTGATCAAAGATGCCATGTTTGATACTACAATATGTTTCAATGAATCAGGTCTAATTGTTGTACAAGATCATGCATGGCTCTGAGCCTATATATACCAAGAGATTCCATATGTATACGTCGAGCAATACCTGACCGCTTTAATAATTTTCATGTGCAGGGAACCAAGTTGATTCCACTGCATATATCATCATTCATGTGGGAATCCAGGTGCGTTCTTTTCGGCTTTAGTACTAGTTCTGCAGGATTAAAGATGTACTAATTTCTGCCAGAAATGCATCTTTTGGCTAGAGGGTATGCTTTCATCATATGTTATGTGTCTTGTCTGGTCTGATGTATGGAAGTCGTAGTACTATTATAGCTGGCCAGATTGAACATCTTTCACATATATATCTCGTGTTTTTTCACGTGCAGTTTAGCCTACACTCATCGTTGCATTTGTGAAGATCAAGGTTTCTAGAAGTAGTCGAAGACTGGGTTGCTTTTTATCAGCACAACAGTTTGAAGCATATAGTTTGAATCTTGTTGGCTCTTGTAGACTTGTTCTGTGTTGTTCATTGCATTTTCTTCCAATCATTTTAGCCCAAAATAGTGCTAGTTCCATAAAGCCAACAGCCTGCAAAACAAATGGACTTAACTTACATGGGCTCTTCCCCAAAGATCTTTGTAATCCAGCCAACCGAAGAACGGAAGTCCAGTCCAGATGTTCTTTCTCAACAACATCAGCTAAAAGGGGACACAACAGATATCAGAACGAACATCTTCGAATCCAAATCTGTCAGTTAGAGAGGTATACATACCTACATAGCTACAACTACGTACAAGACCTTTGAGTAATGCTTATCTGAGTGTTGGGAATTGGCTAGTTCTTTTTATGGATGATGTACGCATTTCTTGTACGATACATAATGAAGAATAGATCGAAGCAGAATGCAACTCGATAAATAAATTGCCAATTAATCAACTGAACATATATAACAAAGTTTGCCCAACAAAGACAAGCAACTTGAAAACTTGATATACAACTTCGTTTTTTTAAGGCCTCTTTTCAACTTACTCCAAAACACCAAGACTCCAAAGTCCAAACTTGAATAAAACCGAGCTTGCCCGCTAGCAATTTCAGTAATGGTTCAAGAACACATTGTACTCCACGGTAGCGATCCCTTTTTGGAATCATCCATAGTTTTTCGCCACCCCGTATCCTCTACCGAACCTAACACTCCGCTCCCACCATCCACCAACAATATAGTCATTTCCCTCACATTTTGCATTATAGTGTTCCTCAATCCTTCCCACCATACTAAGGTTACTTCCATTGTACTTTACTTCCGTGAACACGATCATTAGCAATTCCAAATTAGTCTGATATGCTTCTGAGTAAATCCCATGTATCCTCCTAATGGCCTTAGAATCATGTTTCGGGCCTTCTGTCATCTAGTACCACAGTATTTCTGAATTCCGGAGTGCACGTTCATTTCCCCTTTAAGACTCGTTCTACGAGTTCTCTTTTTTTTTTTTTTTTTTTGTTAGGGGGATTAGGGATAGTTTCAGTCCGCCTTGTTTTATAATCATTTTGCAAGATAGAGATGTTTCAAAGCAATGGAGCTTTATGGTTAATTTGACGCATTTCTTCTGCTGCATAACGAAGAATAAATCGAAGAAAAATGCAACTGGATAAATAATCTGCCAAGCAATAACATAGATCAGCTGAACACAACAAAGTTTGTCTGAACAAAGCCAGGCAACAGAACACAAACAACACCACAAACTACTCATGCACTCACTACTAACACACCACAACAGACTTGAATTACAACTTCATCAAATTTTAACTAAATTCAAATTTCAAAGATCAAGACTCCAAATGTAACCGATCGACCTTTCTAGCTAGCAATTTCAGTAGTGTTTCACGAACACATTGTACTCCACAGCAGCAACATTATTCACCAAATCATTCGTCAGAGTTTTCGCCACGGCATATCCTCTGCCAAACCTAAACACCCCACTCCCACCAACAATTGGAATTTCCCTGACATTTTGCATTATAGCGTTCCTCCCCACCATTATAAGTGAACTCCCATTGAACTCCCCGTCCATGAACACGAACGTCACCATCATCATCAGTTCAGGATCACTCAGAGATGCTTCTGAGTATATCCCCTGTATCCTCCCAATAACCTTAGAATCGCGTTCTGGCCCTTGTGTCATTGGATCGTCTATCACCACAGTACTGCCGAACCCGAAGTTCTTGTCTGTGTTGACTATTATCACACCTGTCGACTTTGTTAGATTTTTCTCAATATGTTGGTGGAAGTAGAAGTGGAGGTGGGTGGTTTTCTCCACAGGCGCGGTGGATTCGACCAACTCCGGAGCGGAATTTGCAGCGGAAGTAGAAGTAAGTGAGATTGAGAAGAGAAGAAAGTTCATGATCATTAATAAACTAGTGCAACTTCTCAAAGATGCCATGTTCATATGGTATATATTTCAATGAATATGGATATGGTCATGATGCATGTCCTTATATAGAAAGAGTTTCCAGGTAGCTTATCAATATTGGGAAATTTAACTAACACCCCTAATTTGTCACATTTCACATAAAAACCCCGTCCCATTACTTCTTTTACATTTTGACTGGTCTTCTCGCTTTACCCTCAGTTTAACTTAAAAATTAGTTCAGTTCAGTTCAATTCAATTCAATTCAAATCAGATCAATCATCACATAGTTCAAAAAAAGTTTAGTTCGGTTTAAATTTATACTTTAAATAAATTCTATTCAGTTCAAATGTTTTCAGTTGAATAAAAAAAGTAAGTCAACTTAGTCAACGTTAGTTTTGATGATGTCATAATGATGTATATGCCGATAACGTTATTATTTATCCATAAACAATGCATACCATAACGTATAATTTCAATAAATCCGGTAAATTACAAGTACACGAACATACATATTGACATATGATCAAGATCTTGAATTCAAAAGTTTCCAGCTGGTCGCTCTTTTATACTTTTACAGTGCAGGAAATCATGTTGTCCTACCATTGTACCATACTACCATGTATGATGATGATCATTCGTTCGTTTACGAATTCGGGAGGGTCGATTTTGGGACCGTTCTGCAAGTTTTTCTTTTGACTGGGGTCTCTCAGCAAAAAATGCATGCAGCTTTTAGCCTGGTGCGCATGCTATCTCTTCGCAAATTGTGTGATCATCTATGGAAGTTCAACTGAGGCCTTTTTCTTGTAGTGCATGTTATAGCTAGTGGGATCGTCAGAATATGTTTCAAATATATACATTGTAGTGTTATTTCACGTGTTTTTAAATTACACTTCCACTAAATAAAAATAAAAAAAGTTCGAATTTATTTAGTTAAAAATTTTTTCTCAAAATATATTCACAATAAAAAGAATTTTCTCTAATTCAAATCATATAATCTTGTTGACATGTAAGAATTTGTTTCACATATAATTCTAGTCACAACTCACTAACTCACAAGCTAGCAAGCCATACTATAGGTTTCAGTATTTCTAAAAGAACTTTACAACTACTAATTGTTGAAAAAGTCCACTAAATATGGACTTTTTTAAAAGTCCACCAAATCAATGGTCCTATAATAATAAATCGCGGGTCGAATCGGGTCTATTAGCGGATCCTGGTTATTTTACTGGATCTACTATAAATACCCTATTTTACTATTATTCTTTTATTTTTTTCATTCTCACTTTTCTTTCTCTCTCTATCTCTCTCTCTTCACGTTTCTTTTCTCTCCTGTTTCTGGAACTATTTCTGCAAAACCCTAGCTCTTCAATTATAAATCGTTTTTCATCCAAATCATCATGTAATCCATTGACTCGAAGTTGCTGAAGGGATCGGTCGTGCTTTAGGCTCCTTGATGATAGTTTTTTTTGCTTGATTGTTGGATCGAATGCACAAATCGCTCGGGTTGTACTCCTGCATTGGGGATTTCGTTGCTTTCGTCTTACCGTAGTTTTCTGATGTTATTATTGTGGTGGTGGTGAAGAAAATTTGATAGTAACCTATGATGATAATCAGATCTAAAAGCTCAGAATAATATGTCTGGTAATGTGCTTCTGCTTTTGTTAATTTTCTGCTGGTTTGTTGATTTTCTGTTGTTTTGTAGTTTTGTTTAACGGTTCAATGTTTTTTGTGCTGAAATTACCGATGTCCGTATATAAATAGTTGATGTTGTGTGTTAAATTACTGATGTTCTATGATTGTGTGAAGGAGCTACAGCTGCTGGTTGTTTTTTTGTGTGTGTGTATGTCGTTCGGTTTGAAGTTCAGTTTTTTTGCTGATGTTTGCAGATTAATAGCCGATGTTGTTGACATGATAGGCGATGTTTGAATTTTTTGTTATGAAACTGTTTTTGTTGGTGTTCTTTATTTCATAGATGATTTTAGTTTTGCTGGCGTTTGTTCATGAATATATAGACGATGTTGATAGTAGAATAACCTATGTTAGTCATTTTTGTGTGGTGTTTCAAATTCATGTTGAGCTTGATGTAATTGGTCTGCTGGTATACTAGTGTTAATTATGGATTAATAGATGGTGTTGGATTTGAAATAGGCGATGTTTGTTAGTTAATGTGGTGGTGTCTCCGTGATGATTAAACGGTGTTTGATTTTGTGTTTACTATTGTAATACATGGTGCTGGTCAAATTATTGCTTATGTTTTGAAATGAATTGGTAATGTTTTCCAGATTTTGTGTTTTATACTGTAGTATATTGGTCACGTTGTAGAATGACTGATGTTTGACGCTAAATTGGTGATGTTTATTTTTTACGGTTATATTAGTTTTTTGAGGTCTATTTTTCGTATATTTTAAGTTGTATTTGTGATGTAATTGATGATGTTTGGTCATAAATAGTCAATGTTATGTGTAGTCTATTTTCTGCGGTAATTTTTTTTTTAGATCTATTTTCTTGATATGTGTATATGTTTGTACAGGTTCAGGTTCTGTATGATGTCTTTGCTGATGTTTGTGGATTAATAGCCTATGTTTCTGAGATGATAGGTGATGTTTATAATGTTAACTAGAATGATGCATCGCGCTTAGCGCGATGCCCGTGGTTTAGTTCACAAATATAGATTGCGATGTATAAAAGTGTTCTTTCCCACCGCTAGACCACCTTGTATCCTCAAGCTAATTGAGTAATAATCTAATATTAAAAATCGGATCAGATGGAACTTCTATGTACTTCAATGCCATTTTACAACTACTCCAGCAAGTTTGATATTCTTCATGTTACCAACCGAATTACGACAAAACTCCCCTATTTTGCCCAGCTCTTCAAAGTTCGGTTTGATTCAGTTGAGAACCTCTGAACTAAACTGAATGCACCAATCTGAACTGAATTAAAGTATAAATTTCAACTAAAAACGTGATCTGATCTGAACGTAACTAAATTTAAATTAAATCAAACAAAGCCTTAACCGAAGGAAGATTTAAGTACCAATACTTGAATGCAAACAAAAGGTCACATAAGAGTGCACAAAGAATATATAACATCATGTCTAGCCATTCCACCACTGTGTAGCTTCATAGTGATGAAATTACATTAATGAAGGATACGATTAGCTAATTAAAAGAGACAAAAATGGCACTACTACTATACTGTTGCACATCTACATAACTCATTCTATTTAAACTTTCCTTTATCCATTTAACAACTTAACAGGTAACAACAAGGTGTGTATATAGCACAACCAGATCGAGTCTGGGAGTCCGGATAACTGGATGAGTAACATCGAGTATGCTCCATTGCAATTAACTCTTTCAACTTGATTCCAAAACATGAACAACTACAAGATTATCGTGCTAAATTTTCACATTCCGCCATCCATGGAAAAGACACCTTAACAGTAGCACGTACATAAAAAAGCAACAGTTGCTTCCGAGACTCAGCAGTTGCGCACATGGACTACCGGCCCTAATTTTTTTGAGTTTATTCTTTGTGGTTCTGATTCAATGATACGAACTCTGTGCAAAGTGGAACTTGGAGAAAATCAAAGTACCAGGACAACACTGTAACATTACAACATAACACCCTCTGTACTAACTCAATCTTTAAAATTTATAAACCAGTATCATTCACATATATAAGATTGAAGCTACAAAATCACCATGGACTAAATCTTACCTTCCTAGATTCAAATTATTGATCATATATCTTATTGACCAACGGCCACTGCAGATTTGGAGGGAATGTTTTACACCAGCCAGAAGTGCAGGCACATCATTTCGACATGCTTTTACTTCAGCTATCTCGGCTCTGACTCTCGCATACAACAATTAGACATGAGTAAGAATCTACAACAAATGAAGTAATTGCAAGCAAGACGGCAGCCAAAGAGAAATCCTACGAAAAAA
>JAYMSL010003522.1:0-12343 GCA_036897195.1 Plantago coronopus | reverse complement strand
TTAAAAGTGCCCCAGAACCGGCAGTACCCGTTTTTGGGTCAACCGGGGTTAAATCGGGATTAACCCGGGACCCGGAAGGGGTTAAACCGGGGTTAACCAGGTTGACCCCAAAAAAAATGAAAATAGAAGACTGAAAATTGAAAAAACGTGAAATGGAAAGGGACAAAGCTTGTACGAAATCCAACAACAATAAAAGGCCTTCGTTCTTCTTCAAGCTCCAGTTGCAGACCCGTTGTTTTTCTTCTTCAAGTCTTGCAATTGTGTGGAGGTTTTGCTAATTTGAGAGAGAAAAATGAAGTTATAATTCATTGGGATAGGATTTGCTCCAAATGAAAGAGGTAGAAGAAAATAAGACGGGGCGGAGGAGAAGATGAAGAAATTAGGGAAAGAGGTAGAAAGTCAAAGAGAGGTCGCATGAAGAAATTGGGGAAGAAGATAAGGTTGTGATTTGTGAAGATGCAGAGATGGAGATTTACCCTAGTTTGGGTTATTTTAATTTAGGTCCAAAACTTTTATTTATTAAACTATTTGTACCACAACCCAAACATTTTTGTAAATTACACTTTTACTACTTATTTCTATGTCAAAGTGAAATACACAATAATATTATGCACTTTCATACCTCTATAGTTTGAATTAATAAATATTAGTGAAAACTCTATATATTTATTTGGAAAAAATGTATATGGAGTATACTCCATCGTCGCTTCCGTTCCCAGTATTTCTCATTTTTTGGCGAATCTCGCTTCCGCTCTCGTTCTATGTGACTAAGGTTTGGAGTTTGGACTATTATGATGTTATCGTATGATTATGATTTATGATGTTTGGAATTTTTGTTAATTTTTAATAATCTAGTTAGAGAGTATATGGTTCTAAATTTCTAATATTGTATTTTTTTCCCATATAATATGAGTATTTTAAAGGTTGTTATTGATATTTATATGAAAATATAATGCATAAATATATAAAAATATTATTTTAACGGTATACTGGTTTAATCCGGCTTAAACGGTTAAACCGGTTGAACCCCGGTTCGACCTTAACCCGGAGGTCACCGGGTTAACATCCGGGTCCCGGTTTTAAAACATAGCAATAACATCACATGAATATGTATATATATATACCCCTATATGTAACTATTTAAGTTGAATAATTGCCTTTAATTCACAACAATTTAGTTGTGCAATTGAGTTATATTTACTGATTTACAACAATTTAATTGTACCAATTCACAAAATTTTCAACAATCATCTTTACAACTATACATTCCACATTCCTTACAACTCTTCAAATCTACCAAACTCCTCCTTTCTCTTCTCCTATTTTTCTTAATGTTAATTTCTCAAAATACACGTATTGAGAAATAATTCTGATTTCACAAAAATAATTTTCGTTAGTATCTACGATTTTATACCAATAATGAATATGTTTTTGGAAATGGTAAAAATTTTCATTAATAAGAAAAGATCATACGATATGCTCGAGAGCAATTACAAGATGTCAAAGACATTACCAGACCTAACTAAGACTCAACACCGAGATTAACAAAAAAAAACCTATATGACAATAATCGTGCTCCCAGAATCGTGCTCTGCGTTCAAGATCACCTTTTGTTTTAGTTTAAATCGAAAGAACACATTCATGTGTTATATTAATAGATTGGGTATCTCACCCGATTCTCTGTATTCGTTCAGCGTGAGATTTTGTTTAGTTTGGGCATGTCTAATGCCTCTGTATTTTTTCACTAAGTCAATAAATTTGTTGATTCCAAAAAAACAATCAAAACCTATATGAACCCAAAACCCGACTTCACCTAAACCAACACCCGAACTTAAGATTAATAGAAAATACCACAATTTTATCAAAACATATGGGATTGGTTTAAATATATACCAATTATCATCTATAAATTTGAAATGTTATAGAGTTTCTACAATCATCCCGTAAAAAAAACACTTGGATATGGGGTTTTACCACATAATTGATCTTTGTTCTTCCCTCCCAAATTCATGTCAAGAATCTTATTTATCAAACAATTTAAACTTAATACAAAATTGAAAACAAATATATTACAAAATTGAAAAACAAAACTGAACAAGTTAATCTCTAAATGCAACAATATGTTATTCGCAATTAAAAAAAGAAGCTTGCACTTACCCAATAAAAAACGGACACGTTATCGATAAACCGGCACGCGTTATCCACGTTATAGGTACGCGAATGACATACAAAAACCTTCCATAATGAGAAAATGCTACTGCAATATTATTACCCGTTCCATGTTAACGTACGACTCTTGACCTCCAACTTGCAAACTCAAACCACCTTATAATCCCTAATTTAGAATATTATCTTTGATTAATTCGTCTTTTCTTTAATTCAGAGGATTATTACCGATGTAATTAGAATATTTATCATTTAATTTAAAAACATCGATGTTTTAAAGTGTTTTTTTACTTCATAATTAAAAAACTTACATTTTAATTAAGAATATAAACGTTTTAGACTTTTAGTTAATCGATTCGTCTGTTTTTAAGTAAAAAAAAAAAAACCATTTTCGATTTCTTTTTTTTTCATAAAATAAGAAAAACAAAAAGGAAGAAGAGAGAGAAAGGGAGTGTCGAGCGATCAGAGAGAAAACACAAGGAAAAGGGTCTTCAATTTTCTGATTCAGAACACGAAGAATTTGGATAAACCGAGCAGAAATGGAGAATGTGAAGCAAATTTGAAGGAACAATGGAGCAATGGTGAACGAAGCTCAATTAGTTTTACCACAACTGAAGAAAGAAGAAAGAGCTCAAAGTGTTTCGTTTTCTCCTGATTCTTACATGTTTTTCTCCTGAATCTATATTGCTGGCGAGCTTCAATAAGGTCAGCTAATTTACGTTTTCGTGTGTTTGAACTATGAGTTAATTTGTTATAGTTTGAATCTCTTTGTGTTCTGTTTGTTTGTTCGTTTGTTCATATTTCTTGAATTTGAGCTTAAAATTCTGAACATGAAGTTGAAAATTCGAGCTTGAATGTTGTATTGAGGTAGTGCAATTCTGGGTTTTTGTTGAATTGCAGAAAAGGGATTGAAATTTGGGAGGTTTTGCTCAGAATTGCAGAGAGGCTGTGTTGAATTGGTGTTGTTTGAGGTTTGGGGAAGCTAAGGGTTTCGTTTGCAGTTCTGAGTTTTAGGATTGGTGGTTGAGAGTCTGTGGAAATTCGGGGTTTTCGAGGTGGAGTTGGTTCAGCTGAAGGTCTGAGATCTCAGGGTGAACTCAGGCTCCAAGTTGATGTTATAGACTTCTAGGTAGTTGTTCTGGAGATGGATTTTGGGTTTATTTTGCTCATGTTGTTATCAGAAGGAAGACATTTTGTTTGGAAGACGGGGTTCTTGCGTTGGAACAGAGAAACCCTAATTTAGCTTGAGGTTCTGTATCACTGTTGTAGTCTGTAGTTTCTGTTTTATGGATTTTTAGTAGATTGATCAGGAGGAGTTTAAGGGTTAGGAGGAGATATGCTGCCATCACATACTCAATCACGAACCAATCTTGCTGAGTTGAAAGCTCATATGGTGAAGAAACTCGGGCCCGAGGTGGGCAAGCAATACTTTTATTACTTGAATAGGTTCTTGAATCTGAAACTGGGTAAGGTTGAGTTCAATAAGGTTTGCCTTAGGATTCTTGGCCGGGAGAATATTCCACTTCACAACCAGCTTATTCGTTCGATACTGAGAAACGCTTGTACTGCAAAAACGCCACCACCTGTCAGTCACAAAGATGATGTTTCGAAGCGTGGTACACAAATTACTGGCATGGAGATTTCAGCTGAAGGTTACCAGTCAAATGGGCCCCACACAGTTGGTTCCCCTGGTTTAGCAAATGGGGGTGACATATTGCCAGTTTCACCTCGAAAGGCCAGGAGTAATTTTCGTGATCGGAGAAGTGGGGACCGCCGTAGTGCCCTTGCACCTAATGGGAAGATTAGTTTTGCTCCTCAGCTGTGTAAAGACACTCAATCGAGTGATAATAACATCATTTTGGAAAATGGGGACTTTAACCGTCCTGATCTTGTGAAACCAGTGCAGCATCATCAAGGACTCATGCATCAGGAACAGAATGAAAATGAGATACTGTCAGTTGTTCAGATGTCCCCTGATACTTTCGGTCCTGCTCATAGAAAGGACAAAAGTGACTTAATAGTTAAAAAGGATGTGAAAGGGGATTCTGAAAGGAGTCCACTCCGAGCTCCCCTCGGGGTACCGCTCTGTCCAGTTAGCAAAGGCGCGGCCTGCAGAGACCTGCCTATTGCAAGTAGCAGTTTGAGGATTGGTTCATCTAGTTGTGGCGTTTTGTTGGATAGTCTTACATTGAGGGGAAGAATGGAGCAGATTGCTGTGGCACATGGTCTTGAAGGGGTGTCCGTGGACTCTGCTAATTTGCTGAACAATGGTTTAGATTCCTACATGGAAAGGATACTTAGGTCTTGCGTTGACTTTGCTGGAATCACATCGCGGCGGGTGTTGATAGATGATAATCCCCATAAACAACTAAGTTGCGCAAAGCCTATTAATGGTGTAACAGCAGACCATCATTATCAGACGCCAAATGCTGGTCTGCATTTGGAAGGGCAAGATCAGAAAATTCAGTGCCCCGTTTCCTTGCGGGATTTTAGAGTCGCCATGGAGCTTAATCCACAGCAACTGGGTGAAGACTGGCCGTTGTTGCTTGAGAGAATATCTATGCAAACATTTGAAGAATAACATGGAGCAGGGGCTTGTTTCTTCGGAATTTATTGAATTTGTCCTACTGGATTGAAAGGCATGCCTTGAAGTGCAACCTTTAGTGTTCTTGGTGATGACCTTTCAAGCCAGCATGATAATTCAATGGTACATGTACCATATCAAAGATTGCAGGAACTAAACTGGAAATGAATTTTCCATCCTGCTATTGGACTTTGGTTTTATAGGAAAAACTCATTGCAACCATCAAGACGAGAAAGCCACATCTGGTTGTACTGTTGTATGATTAGCATCATCCCCAATTTATTTTACTTTTTTTCCCCTTCTCCTGTAATTTACAGCCAACGAGAAATCTTAGAACAGTTTTGCAGGAATAATATGTGTAGTTCTGTAAGTTAGCTGAAAAGGTGGCATTGCATGAAGCAATAGTCGTGTGTATGTACCTTCACCCTGGTTGGCATTTAATGTTAACAACACGCTTTTAACTGTTTACTTGCATTTGTAGTTTGATTCATTTTTCTTTCTTTTCCTCATTTTCTGATACCTCCCTTAAAACAACATGAAAGAGAGAAGAAAAAAAAAGAAGAAGAGAGAAAATTTACTTTTAGCTTTCTGCAGTTAAATTGGATGACTGAGTTTTGCGCCACAACACAGGTACTCCACTGGTACTTTTGGTTTTAAATTTTCTTGCAAAAGTGGCTACTCAGTGCTAAATATGCTTAAATGATTGATCTTTTTGAAACCAGGGTACTTTGTGATGGAGCTGGAAGATTATTGTTTGCTTGCTATATACCATAAACTTGTCCTTCAGAAATTGTTGTTTAGATTTATGGTAAGAATACTGGGTCCATCCTTGGATAATGAGGTATATAAATATAGTCTTCCTGAACAACTCTACTTTTTTGTTATTGCGTGATCAATATGGACATGTGCAAAACATATTTTACTGTAGGTTCCTGTTTTTTAATTTATTTATTTTTTCCTATTTTGGCTGTCCATTTCTCATCTGAAAATTCTGAATACCTGGAAACCTTAATTGAGTTGTCACGGAACTCATTTTGGAAACTTGTGACCAGTTACGATGGGAAGTCTCGTGTTTGGTTCTGGTTGTGTTACTAAGCTGAATATATGCCTGCGGACATGTTTGGAGTATAGAGTATATATTATGCACGATACTCTAGATTATTAACATATTGGTAATTCTTTTACTGCCAATAATAGGTCCTGGCCACAGTGTTCACTATTAAGTGTTGATATTTCAGTTGTAGAGGTTCTTAATGCTTTGATGCGTGATACTAAATTTCTCCACATACTGGATTTGTATTGGTGATGGGTAGATATTGGTAACACTTGCATTTTCGTACTCATTTATTTGGTTCCTTGACATAAGTGGTGAAGCCGTGAGGCAAATAATTATAATAATTAATTCATTTATATAATTAAGACGCGTCGGAGGAAAGGGCAATTTAATGCCTATGATTGCGATTTGTGTGCAGTAAGCTCTGAGTAGACACTAGTTTGATACTTTAATGTCCATATCATAGCAGGTAAGTTGTTTCTGCTTGCCAAATTTAAGAGAAATGCAATGATAATATCCATTTTGATAAACTTACAGTTAACAATCGAACTTAAAATTGGTCTCTTTGTTGTCACAAATATATGGGAGGGGGAAAGAAAGATGAAGAATATGCGTTTCTGTTAAGCATCTAATCCACTAGTCTTGCCCTTATTCTGTGTTCTGAATATTTCATGTGTTACAATGAAAGTCCAAAGAGGTGGGCATCTGGAAGTAGCAATAGTCGAAGAAAAGTTCTGACTGTGCATATTAAGTCTACTTATTTGGTCTTTATAGCTTGTAAGTAATGAACTGCATAAGAGTATATGTTAAATTAAGGGTTTTTTTTGTGGGGTAGGTCCGGGGGTTTGAGGGTCTGGAGGAATGTTATGTATATATGAATGGCATAACCTCATATGATTAGCCTTTGCTGCTAATTTTGATCATGACTGCTGATTTGGCCTCATTTGGATGGTCTGAGTTTACTGAAATAATTGGGTGGGGCCCGTGGATGATGATTAAATGAGGAAAATCCTGAGGCACAATAACAAGTTGTTCTGTTGGTGATCTGTTAGTTATGGTTTGAGGCCTGGAAAAGTCTCCTTGCATATAAATTAATACTTATTCTTGGGGAGGGTAGTTTTTCACATGGTTACTTATGTCTTGTAATTTAGATTGTATGTAGCTGGTAACTGTTTTTCTTCATACTTTTGTTGTGTTCTGGGTGCTCATTTAATCTGTGCTGCATATCAAGCGTCGCTTATGTTTCAAACTTGTTCATATGATGCGGCCTAAAGTTTTTCACATTGATCGATATGGTGCTATTAGTCTGTTACTAATGATAGTTTCTAGAGACGACCAGATTTTCCTAAAATATTTGAGTCACTCACTGTTACTGACCTAATGATTCTTTGGAGATTTGACTGACATTCTTGCTGGGCTGAAATATCTTAGTTGAGCATTTTGTTATGATTTTACAATTTTTCTGCCTACACAGATTCTATTGCAATTATTTGATTGTCAAACTAATTTTTCAAGCAAAGGCCTCACCTGATTTCGTCTGCATACTTGTATCAGCTATTCAGCTTACACGACCATTTGATTGACGAAGAAAACTCCTTTGCCTATACTTTGAAGTCATACTCATGATTATATAGCAGAAAGCAGGATGAACAAAGACTAGAGCCACTGACCTTGTTAATGTCTTAGACTCTTGATCTGGTGGTCGCGTTGTCGCTTTGAATGTCCAGGGGGGCTAATATTATTTTAACTGGTCGGGGGTGGGGGAATGATAATTTTCTTCGTCTGTATCAAGTTCAGTGAAATTGAATAAATATTTTATCCTTATCTCTTGTTGTAGATGGTGTTGTGTTGAATAATGTCTCAGTTTTTTTCTACAAGTGACATCAAAAGTTATTCCATGTAATGACTTATGCCATCCTGGCTTTTCTCTGCATGAGGTTTTCATTGCTTCAGTTCGCAGAAAAATTGGTAAGAGTGACTTCCTATATAATAATTGGTGTGTTTGCAGATTTTTATCTCAGTGAAGAGAAGTTAGGTGATAGTTCTGATCAACATATTGGAAGCATTGTGGAACCGATTTTGCTAACATCAAAATCTTCCACAGCCGTTGCAAGCACTTGCTAAGTTGGTAACTTGGTGTGACGTAACAGAATCGGGAAGTTTTCTATAATTGCTTGACTGCTTGTATTATGTATAGCTTTTACTTTCTAAATTTTGAGATGCATGTTCGTACTGTCATCAAGGTTATTCAACTTATGATTACTACAAGTTTGTGGTGGCAACAAAATCTTAGCTGTCTGTAGATATCCTGGCATCATACGACATCTCCAACAGATTCTCCTTTGCCATTGATATGTGCAAGAAGAAAGTTGTAAGAATTCCTAATTGACACTGGTTCAGTGATGGCATTATGAAATTTGTCATGCTTGCTTATTTTTGAAATAATGTGGATAAAACAGTATGAGCAAATATGTTTTCTTCTTTTCCTATTTGAGATCAATTTGTGTCGATTCTTTCTAAAGATGAATAAACTATACAAATGACACCAACTGATATGGCACTTACTGATACATGTGGTTACCTATTTGCAGAACTTCAACCCAAACAAGAAAGGCGGACAATAACAGACGGTTCCATTGTACAAATGGTTCGATTATCAAAACTGGTGAATACCCCAAGCTGAACCTACTCTGGGAAAGGTACTCTGCTAAATCTATCCTTCGGTAATCACTCCCTCAGGAAACAGCTCATCCGTGAGTCCTGGAGCTATCCACTGTATCTGATAATAAGTTGTTTCCCACAAATCTTCTACATCTTGTCCTAAAATATGATCTTCCTTCATTCGCATAATAATCTTTCGTATCAAACCAGGAATTACACCTGGCATTTTTGACTCTCCATACTCCGCCAAATCTGCTTTCATACACGTATCCATTCTCCTCAACATCCCCAACCAAAATGTCCTAAAACTCGGACTTTCCGAAATAGGCTTCAAGAAATGCAAATACACATCAGTCAACACGTCCATACACATAATCAAAGTACACTCCATACTCCTCGTTTCCTTCTCCAAGTTAGGTCTCCTCGAGTATTGCAGCACCTTTTCATGCAAATTATCAACCATAGCGAACACAATATTGTAAAAGGCATTGACACAATTGGTTGGCAGGGACAACAACTCCTCGGCTAAAAAGAAGCTCTTCTGAACTGACACAACTGCATGGTTCCGTACCTCTTCTCTCCTGGATAAGCTAGTCTGCTTTAAAAATTCGCCCAGTCTC
Source organism: Plantago coronopus (assembly GCA_036897195.1). NCBI lineage: Eukaryota > Viridiplantae > Streptophyta > Magnoliopsida > Lamiales > Plantaginaceae > Plantago > Plantago coronopus. Next base: position 3,258 of record JAYMSL010003522.1, on the reverse strand, counting down.
TGGAAGTAGTTAATCGGGTTGTAAATTTTAGAACTGTCTTCACTACCTGCATTGCTCACACTACTTCCGGGATCAGAGTATCCAGCTCTATACCACTCAACCAATAGGGCACTGGTTTGTACCAACATATCCATTATCTCCACGTTTTTTTCCACTCTGCTGTGTCTTAGTGCTATAAAGTTAAATGCACATTCAATGCAGCATGAGTAATTTGCTCGAGTAATGTGGGCCTGGTTTGATATCAAGCCAATCAGCGTTTCAGCACCTTGATCGTAAGTTTCTGGCCGGCGACCTGTGGCGAAGAGCAGATCCATGACTGACTTCCATGCCAATGGTGTTTGCAATTTGTGGGGATACTCTGAGATGATTCTACTGACAGAATGTAACAAGAACTCACAACAGGTATCGAGAATTTCATTCTCCATTCTCCACATTAGATTTATTGACACAAAAATGAGTTCCTCTGAAGCGTCCAGCTGATCTGAAGCAAGAAACTTTAGGCACATCTTCATCAGAGATATAATGGCTTTCTCAGCAAACGGGATAGGGGAAAAGAGAGGAAATTGTGACACCTGCAGCAAGTAATCGTGATAATAAGGCCAGAATTTTGGGAATCTGTGTGTATTTGCAAGAGCCATGGCACTTATCAGATCCCAACAGAATCCAACTGTCTCCTCTTCCTCAATCGGGGTGCTAAACTTCTGACCTTTGCCAGCCGCAGAGAATATGACACAACGCCCAATATTGAGCAACGAGTCATCAGGTAAAGTCGAACTATTGGTGAATATACTTCCGATGTGGCATTGCTGAATGATCTTCATGTTCTGGTCGAATTCACTAAGTCCGAGATTTAGAGCTTCTTCGACGCTCTCCATTGACATGAAATTTAAAAATCTACCCATTATTCCAGAACTATGCCGGCTTTTACCGAATTTTGCATCTTGACTTGAACCAAGGGTGTCTGACTCAGATTTCTCACCTGGCTGTTGGAAGGCAGAGTTTGCATCGTTGTCGTCTAACTCAAGAACAGATGGTGGAAGCAACTTCAGCCTTTTGAGCTTCAATAAGCATTCAATGATAGTTCTCCATCCTCCTCGTATAGAATCTTTGAAAGTATTTGCGATTGTAAAAACCGCAAGGGTCGCCATTTTTGGCTTCATGTCGTTGCTGAAAGCGTACAAGGTCTCTTCTGCAGATGCATATGGGTTCAGTAACGTGGTGAATTTGCAAAATGAGCACAGGAGCTCATCTAAGGTATCTTCCAGTCCGTACTGTGCTATTCTAGCAATCGAAAATAACGTTTCGATGCATTCATGAAGGATTTCTTCATCGTCAGAATGTTCAAAAACTGCTGCCAGTGTCGCAATAGAGGGTCCAGCAATAGTAGCAAACATATCTCTTCCCAATCTGCGGTCAAAGTCACATAAGATATATGGCTCCATGATCTTTGCCCGATTCACCAACTGGATCCATCTGTTTGGGTTCATTTCTATCGGTGCCGTAGATTGATCATTAAGTACTATCGCGTGTGATGAAATTGACTGGAAAAGCTCGGACAGGTACTCCCGAGGGAGATCATTCCCACCGTTGATTTGTCTGTTGTTTCGTATAAAGTCGTCCTCTGACATTTTCTTCTTGACCTGTGGATTGTGTTGATCTGTATTGAGCATAATGATGGAATAGCACAGGATCATGACAGCATCTTTGCTCACGAACATTTCTGACGACTGCTGATCATAAAATCTCTCTGAAAAGGCTTCAAGAACCCTCTGTATCTTTTGAGATTCTCCTGGCAAGCGAAACGTCTCAAGGTATGTCCTAAGTGCTGTGTCAAGTACCATCCCAGTAAATTCAAATGTGTTCGTAAATTCTTTCAGGACTTGAATGTGAAAGTCTTCTGGATCACCGAGATAATCCCCTATCATGGTCTTATCTAGTTTAGGAGTGTGCCGAAAGAACATTGCATATGCTTTGGCATCTGGCGGATCTCCAGTTAACCCCGACACTCTTAGGTACTCCAAGCCCTTTCTGTCATCTCTGTTAAAATGAGTTCCTGCAATTAACATTTTCCGTTTCTGCAGCTTTCGTACTCTCACATATTCCACCCATGTTGCAATATCATCCCCTTTTGGTTTCTCTTCCCAAAAAGGCTTGAATCCCGACATCTCAACTGGATATGGTCCAGACTCACTGGTATCATTTTCCTTGTCAATATTGTCCGCGATAGTATGAAATATTATCGCTATTCCATCAAAAGCCTGGACCTGAATACTTGTTAACTGTCCACCAGTTGGAAATGCATACTTGCAGAGCAACTTGCCCATCTCTTCAAATACATTTCTGAAAGTTGGATCACAGTCGTAGTTCACATAGATTTCTATTATGAAGGTTGGTTGCCTGCAGAAGTTTATGATCTCTTCAATGGCAACCTCTTGGAGTTGGAGTGTGTGTCCTGGAGCTCCGACTCTGAACAGCACAAATGTGAAGAACGATTCCAGTTGGAGCCGTATGGATCTGAAAATAATACAAGTCATCACACATCAGTCTACATGTGTGTGTAAATTGATAAATCTGCAAAGGGAAGCTTACTTGCGGAGGAAGTGGTATATATTCAGGACGGTACTACCGATCATGGACAACACCAGAGGGCTCGAGCATGCGCCATAATGGATCAAATGATGAAACAAATCGTCTTGTATCATCCTCAGAAGTTTCGGGTGTTTGCCTATGCTGTCTCCACTCAACTCTATGGCAGAATTGATCAAGTACAGGGCGAAAATCTGAACGTTCTCATCTGGACTCTGAGATGTTAATCCATCCGCTTCCATAATCTCCACGACGTTCAGCAAAGAGCACAAGAAATGAAAGATATCAACTGCACATCGAATTCCATATCTCGCATCCAAGTTGTTATCTTCAGTATCCGATTCTGAATTTTCCCAATCGCTCACCTCAATATCTGGCAATCTGGTGTATATTATCTGAATCAGCTCGTGCATTGTGTACTTTGCATTCCGCTGAAGCAAATCGCCTCTGCTGGCCGACTGTTGAACCACCTGGAAACACGTGTTGACAACCGTGCACACCGAGTGATCAGTAAGGAGTACCGATGCCCGATGCCTCATAATCGCCGTCAAGACCTGCAAAATCCGCATCATGACCGCATCTTCCGCAAGTGGATTCGTTTTCTCTAAACGGCAACCTGTAATCGCCGTGACAGCCGACTTCATCAAGCCTTTCGCACCCGGAGGCTTTTCG
>JAYMSL010003521.1:0-12344 GCA_036897195.1 Plantago coronopus | reverse complement strand
ACAGGCTTGGATGAATAACGTTTATGGAAGATATAAGGCTTGCATAACTTACTTGAATTTTGGTTTTTAGAGGCTCAATTTCGTGATGAAGTCGAAGAAGAAAAGAACAGAGAAGTCGAACGGTAAGAAGAAGTCGATCAGAAAGAGAGAGACGGTAAGAAGTCCAAGTTTGGCGGGTTACTCTTGTAAAAAAAAACCTAACTGGGTAAAATAGGTTAAAAAGATATAAGACCATGTTTGAATGTTAATATTCTGAAATTTTGGAATAGAAAAGTCAACATAAAATTAGATTTTGGTGGTTAGATGTTATTGTTGTACTAGCAGGGGGTTAGATGTAATTAGAAACGGTGTGAGCGTAATGCGCCCTATTTTTTTTTGTTCCAACACACCAAATATTTTTGATGAGTGTAGTATTTCGATTTTCCTCATACAGCATCACGTTTTTTCCATGACGTTGTAAGAAAACGGGGGTGGGCTGGGGGGAGTGTTCTCTCAAGAATTTGGCCCAGAAAAAAGGGAAATACTCGGCAGACCAGAGCTGAACAAACAAGAAACTCTCTGCGTTTCTATGTGGAAAACTATGGGGGTATTTAGCCCCAACAACATGTGATCCTTATTCCCACCTCTCGGATTAAAACCTGCACAATTCACCCTTTTAGAGTTTCCAGTTCCAGATGCCAATAGAGTGAGTATGTGAACTGAACCCCCTCTTCTTTATCGCAATGCATTCTGCTGTTCGATTCTGGAATTTAATTGCCTCTCTGCTGCATATATGTTCAAAATATTTCCTTTTTTCGCGCAATTTCTTGCACCATTCCTTTTGGCTTTTGTCACTCTCTCTACTTAACTACTGGGCTATATATAATTGATCGTCGATTGAATTAGTGTACTATGCATTGGGGTTGCTATCGTCTATGGATCAGTAATGTGCATGCCTGGTTGGTTACAACTTACAACTGACAAGAACTATTTTATTTGATGATAGTTTATAGCTTCTATTGCTTTTATTCTGCTCACTGTGTTTTCCATCAAGGTCTCAAACTTTTAGCTCACACATTGATGTAATTTGATAATTTCCTTTGATCAATAGGTAGATATGCCGGATGTAGTATATCACACATGTATAAACTGTCTAAATACTAATGGCTTCACAAACAGTGGTGGTTCCTTTATCTGTGATAACTGCTTCCACGAAGCAGTTGATCTCCGTCATACTGCAGTTGATGACGAGGAGACTTACCACCGTTCCTCTGCTAGACGCCGAACCAATGCAGTTGATGATGAACCTATTGAACCCACTTCACATCATTCTTCTGATGCGGAATGCACTGCTTATGATGATGATATTGGGACGGTTAGGCATAGCGATTTAGGGTGTCAGGCAATGGAGCTTAGCCAAGACGATTATTCCTTGCGTATAAGATCAAGATACTTGACAGGGCTTCAGGTTATGATTGAATTGCAATGTGAAGCTCTGGTTGGCAAGTTTGATGTCAGCCCTCTAGTTGTTGGTCTTGTTGGCCCTATATGGCTGAGGTTTTTGGCCTCTACTGGTGTTATGGATGATAACTGGGCGGACAAAGTGGTTCTTGAGTCTGAGGCCAATGTGCAAGGTAAAACTCACCCTATTTGTATTTGTGCTTATCGTGGTGTGTGAATTCGAGTTTGATTCTAAGCTTTCATTTTGTTTATGTAGAAGTAGAGGAATTTGATCCTGCGGCCAACTTCCATGGAGAACCTGTCAACATTTATGGGAAACGTTTAGTGATGATGTGGTATAGATCACTCAGCAACAGAATACCAGTATCCTGTTCTTTAGCCATCTCTTTCCTGGTTTGTCACTTGGCAAGGGAGGCAATTCTGCCTACCGACATTTTAAAGTGGACTCTTGAAGGCAAGCTTCCGTATCTGGCTGCTTTTCTTGAAATTGATAAGCGTCTTGGACCTCTGTCTAAGGCATCTCCAATCAATGCAAATCACATGTTTAGACCCATCCAAGTAATTTCGACACAGAAGCTGGAGGCGGATGCTGCTACTATTGCGAAGAGAATTGGTCTGCATTTGCCTCCAGTGAACTTTTATGCTATTGCTTCACGGTATTGCAGGCAACTGTGTCTTCCAAGCATGAAAATACTGCTCACTGCCTCCCAAATTTGGGAATGGTCCATGGCATCTGAATTGCATCTTTCAGCTAATGAGTTTAGAATTCCTACTCGTGCTTTTGTCATGTCGATATTGATTGTGGCAGTAAGAACTCTCTACGATATTAATGGTTATGGATTCTGGGAATCGAGTTTGTCAAATCCCATCTCAGTCTCTCAATGCCAATCTGCTGCAGTTTGTGCTGATGAAATTTCGGCTTTGGAGAACTTCGAGCCTCATAGTATTGCAACTGAGGTTCCGGATGCTAAATTGAATGTTGAGGAGCTGCTGCAGATTCTTGAAGCAAAATATAATGAGCTCGATGATGTGTACGGTACTACTTTTTGTAATAACTATGTTCTTTGTTTCTGTCCATAGTCGAAGATGTTATGTTACGTGACGAATATAATGTGTTTCCATTCCATTAACAGGTTATTCCAATGATTTGCCCTCCTACCTCCAATACTGTAAAGATGTAATTTTTTCTGGGCCGTTGCTTGATGATCCTGATGAAAAAAGGCTATTGACAGAATTGTGGGAGTTTTATCAGCAGAACAAGGTATATCCAAAGAATTTATGACTTGTTTGAAGTACTGGCCATCATTCGATATTGTCATCTACTTATCTTGTTGTGGTCTACATGTACGAGAGGCTTACTGAATCATATAAGTTACTGGTGCAGTTTTAAGATATATAGCAAATGCGCCTCATGGGCAGCTAGCTGAACTAGCAAGTTAAGAGAGAAAACGGCAACACCATAAAAGGCCATAGAGGCAATTAATATGTTTAGTTAGGTTTGACCTTGTTTTTCGTATGTGGACGAGATGTTGTAAGGAAACTAGAAAGAAACAATAGATTAGTGAAAATACTTGTAAACTTTATGAATGAAGCTTATTCTAAGTTTTGGCTCTAATCTGTTTTAGGTTACGAGCACATCAGGTCATCAAGGAGTTGAGTTCCCAGAATCTTCTCTCTTGAACAACAAAAGAGCAAGAAATGGCAAAAGTAGTGATGATAAGAGCAACTGCAGAGTAAAGAAAACCAAAGCTACATCTCAGTGTAGCATGGAACAACGTACAACCGAGTCTCTTAGAGACAAGTCAATCAGACAAATGAAGTTGGAAATGGAGGAAAACAGGTTTTGCTACATCACTCCAAGGACTAACGTCAAGAGGAAAGACTACCTCCATTATGCTAGGAGAAGAAAAGACAAGTACGTATACGCTGTTCATGCTGATTACTATATCTTACTTTGTTCCTGTGCAAAAGTCGCTCAAGTCGAGACCAGGGTCATGCACACCGCTGTGTTAATCTTCGAGAAGAGATTGAAATGGATGGAGAAGAAGATGGGTGACTCGTTATGTATTAAACACACTCTTGATGATTATTGCGATTTCTGTCTGGACGAAGCCTGAGCGAAAACCTGGGGCGGACCTTACTCATGAGTCGAATAGTATGTTAGGACCGTATATATGTACGATGTAGCGTGCAGATGTACTAAATAACAGCAGTATGAGATGTTTACATCGCACATGAACAGTTGGATCCGCAATTGGATTGCCCAAAACGATAGGAGGGGCCATGATGCATTAACCTGAATTGGATACAGAAAAACTGAATGGAAACAAGTTTGTTGATGCGACTGATAAGGCTCAAGGTACCGTTGATATAAGTCATGGGGCTCCATTTGACTGTTACGTTTTCGCTTTAATAATTTGACCAACTCAAGTTGAGTTTTCCATTCTAAAACTGGAGTTTTTCCCTTTGGCAGTAAAGTAGAATTTCAACTAGTTTCAGGGGACCTTTCCCATGATAGCAACTTGGCAGCTGTTACTTACCCCTTTTCCATGTTTTTCATCATACCTATGGCTTACCTGGTTTAAAATTTTTAAAATGAGTGAACTAAACTTATTTAAAATATAAATTTTAACAAAATAAAATAAAATTAATCTAAACTTAATTGAATTGATCAACGAAAAAAACAAATGTTTCAGCTTTTCAGCTCAAAATATTACAAAATGCTCAGAAAAGTCTTAAAATGTGAGTATTTAGGAAATTTCAGAACGTCTTACTTTTCCCATATAAGAAAAAAGTAGTAGTATACAAAAGTGAGCCAACGGTCTGGGTTTAAACCAGGGGCAAGATTTTGGCTCAAATGGGACACTAGACAGTTTGCCTGCTGGCTAGCACAAGGACGGATGAGTGAATTTTAGCCGTGAACAGCAAGTGAACATATTTGACTCTCGAACCAACTTCAAATGAAAATTGCGGCTAAAGTTCTATAGCTGGAGTTTAAGCTCCTTAAAAATCAGTCCCGCGAGTAAATGAATAATTGACGGAGTTAAAAAAAGGAATTTCGAAGAAATAAAATTTTGTATTAAACCAATTAGACATACCTATTTGTAAGTTAACACATAATGTTAATATAATTATATCAACGTAGTTATTTTGATCTATAACATAGAGTCTATCTGTATTGTATAGCGTCTCATTCGGAAAAGTAAAAAAAGGAATATGGTGACTTCATGAGGTACGATTTTCCATGTTCAAACTCATAAGCACAATAATTTTCCGTTCACTTGTGCTTTCCCTATTCCTAATAAAGTGAAGTGGAATTGAGTGATCGTCTTGTAGTTAATTTGTAGTTTGGGTACAAACTAGTTCTTTGAACAGTAAATGTCTTTGTCATGTTATCACATAAGATTCTGAAGGATTTCCATTTGAGGCTCATAATGTGTAATAATTATACCATTGTTTATTACAAGATCAGGCTATAAATCCTAAATCTTTTTCTTCCTATAAAATGCCTTGAACCAAACATTCTGGAATACATATCAAAATCTTACTTTTAGAGTTTTATAGTATTCTGCATATCCTCACACCACAAACTAGCTAAACAAACACGACAAACAAAACCAATTATGAAAATATTTCTTACAAGAAACATTTCGTCACAATTTGTTTGTAAGTGCTCCTGGCTTCCTTACATGGAGGATTTCTCGTCCAAGCCAGCATCATGTTCTTCTAGTTCTGTTTCCATGCCTTCACTCCCGGAAAAAACCCGCCTGAAGGAAAGTTCTGTATCTTTGAGAACAAAGTATGAGTCCCCGGTGATGGATGTGGTGACGCCAGGTTGTGGAGTAGGAGGAGGTTTAGGAGGTGGAGGTGGTTTCGGTCGTAAATGTGGGAAAGGTGGTGACCCGGCCGGTCACGGGAGTGGCAGTATGGACTTGCATTATCAGAACTTGATAGAGGCTGACCCTGGCAACTCCATGATATTATGCAACTATGCCAGATATTTATCAGAGGTATTATTTTGCCTCAATGTCAATATAAACAGTTAGCATAGTCTAAAATGTGTGTGAAACAGTTGAACTCGAGGCGAAATTGGACTTATTGAGATTTATATTATGTTGTTTTGTCAATCAGTTCCAGGGTGATGTTGTCAAGGCAAAAGTGTACTATGAGAGGGCATTACTGGCGAATCCAGGTGATGGGAGTGTACTGTCGTCGTATGCGGAACTCGTATGGCAAGCAGATGAGGATGGGAAGCGTGCTCAGGGATACTTCGATCAAGCTGTTAGAGCATCACCAGATGATAGGTGGGTGTACATGTTCAGTGAACTGCTCACTTGATCATGATCATATAGCTCCACGAATTCATTTAAATCTGAGCTCAACTTATTAACTTTTGCTATCTGTATCTGCAGTTTTGTGTGGGCATCATATGCGCGGTTTCTTTGGGATGAATGAGAAGGGCAAGAACAGAAACTGTTAGATAAATAATACAAATGGGTTGATACTTGATAACATACTTATTTATAAGCTCAGGCCTGTAGATAAGATAAAGTTATTTTATGGTATCAGAATCTTAGGCAAACGCCAAGGTTCAGGATCAGAATCCTTGTAGATGAGATTGATTTAATTTTTTCTGGAAAACTCCGTAGTCTGTTCATGTCAATCAGAAGGAGCTTTTTCTGTCGAACTAGATTATGAAAAGAACAGGCGATAACGAACTGACAAAGCGAGAATTTGACTAGATTAAATTTCCATGAATATGTTAGAAGTGTGACTATCTGACTAGCCATCCTTCTGCAATCAGGAATTAAGACAAAAACCAAGTGCTGATTTTCTGTCCAAGTAAACACATTTCATACATAGTGAACACAGTAAAACGAACCGAATTCAAAGTTCTAACAGGGATAATACAAAAGGGGAAAAAGAGCAGATGGATCAAATGATCCAGAACCACCCAATGACAGAACCAAGAACAAGCCCCATAGCTAAGAGAACCACCATCATAATGGCAGCGGTTTCTGCTTCAGAAGGTGGAACTGCTTTAGGGGCGAGAATCATAAAAACACTAGTCAGATAACCATTGCTCAATCCAAGCATTGCAGTCAGAACCACAATCGGAATCTCTGTCCTCAGCCACTCTGGTCCCCTAAAACAGGCAACAAACAGAGGATAGAACAAAAGCCTCGCCACACAACTCCACGTTGCTTTTCCTATGCTTTGCATGACATATACACCAGTTAACGATTTTCCCACAAAATCGGAGAAATTATACGTGGCAATGAGCAGTATCGGATACCAGTCTTTAAGAAAGTCGGACTTAATGTTCTCTGCTAAGAATCCAGGGAAAATGGATAATGTTACCGTATATATCAAGAAAACTCCAAAGCCTGGAAATCTGATTTTCATGACAATTCCGGAGAGCTGTGATGTAGGGAAGCTGTGAATTGTCGATTCTTTTTCAAAATTCTTGTAGTGTTCTTGCATGACACGTAACCTGTAGAGCACATTGCAGCATATGATGCATCCCACTAGTATTGCCGAGCTGACGAGGAAATAAAATGTTGCACTTGTTTTCAGTCCTTCTGGTGTTTGTGGTAGAGAGGCCTTTGTTATGATCCTTAGTACCGAAACCAGTAAACCTACCAGAAAAAAATATATATAAATATACTTGATGATCAAATTCGATTTTAAAGATTCAAGTGATCTCTGATGATAAAGTACCATGTGTAAAGATCTTAAGAGAGATATCTAGCTAGAGAACAGGAAAGAAAATTTATCCTACATACCGGATGAAGCAGACCCCGCGAAAACAGCCTGCATGTATTGTTTTGGCAGCTTTCCTGCAGTTCCTATCAAGCTTCCTGCAATCAGCGCATCAGCTACACCACATACAAAAACTGATCCAACCACCATATGATAGGCCATTCTTGAACTCATCCCTGATCCGTCCTGGTGCCAAATCCATTGCATCAGGGGAGTTGTCATCAAACACATAAAGAACATCGAGAACCCTATGTTCAGCCTCCATCTAAGGCTCAAACTTCTCCTGCAGTAACCCAAGCTTAGCAGGAGAGTCAAGACAAGTAAAGACGTCGTCATGTACACCACAGAAAACACCTTCTCAACGTGCCTGGCAGGGTAAAGATAACCAAAGTAGTCCACAGCTGTTATCATTACATTCCATGGCAGCAAATTCCCAGCACCAAGAAAGAAATGCATGATATAAGCCAATTTGTAAGTGTCTCTAGGCTTTGTTATGACATTTTTCGGTGTGCTCTCCTCCATTGATGACTGAACGTGTTTCTTGGTTTATGGTCCTGGGAATCATCATGCCAATGGTTCATATTAATAGGACTAAAAGTGTGACAAGAAGATTCAAACAGTTGTTCCAAGTTAAGAACTTCACATCAATCGATTACTAAGATATTTTCGTATCATTAACACCAATTATGTTTTCATTTGTGATCCTAATGAGTTCAGGTAAGAGAAAAAGGGGTATTTAGATAGTAAAGATTCCATTGAGGAAAAAAGTAGGGAAACAAAGCCACTTAACATGGAGGACGCTAGCTTTAAGTGTGTGTTGATGACTTTTATGTAGGCTAAGAAATGATAGTGTACAGGTTGAGTTGACAGGGGAAGAAGGTGAACCAGTCAGTATTGATTTCGACATCAAAGACTTGGCTTTATAAAGATTAGATTTGATTGCACTGGATCTCAATGATATAGATTATAGAGTGTCTGTGTAGTTTGGAATCAGATTATTACCTGTGCTGTGCATATATGCTAATATCACATGCCTGGAATAATACAGCAGGAGCAGTTAGAATAATTTGGTACTGATCATCATATATGGGTTACAGATACAGACTACTTACAGTGGATGTGGATGAATTTGCCAGCTGAAAACTAGAGGTCTCCGTTCATGCAGCAGTGTTCCAGCTCCAGCACTGTTTCTATTGCAATTGAGAGGGTCACACCCCAATGTTTTAAAAGTTGTTGAAAGTGTTGAGATTGAGAACATATTACTTATATCAATAATAAAGTGTAATATAACCTTTATTTTTTAAATTTCATTTTAATACTTATTAAGTCAAACATGATTGTTCAAAATCGATATTATTGATATATATTATGACAGATAAAGTGGATGAATGTACTCAATGTTCTTTTTGATTTTTTTGATTTTTGATAATAGAAGGAAAGTAATGTTTTTAGACCACATCATTTGCCAAATCGGCTCAAGTTCAATTACTGGTAACTACAAAAAGTCAACCTCACTGCTAATCACACCTTCTAGTCTAGCATTGCATGCCCTAGCTCATTTCCACTTCGAACAATCCATCCGACTTAGTTCTCACTTCTCCCTGACATGTGTAGTAATCGTCTTCACTCTCCAATATATAGTCCGTTGAAGTGGGATGTACACTTTCTTTATTATAAAATTGCATATTTGTACCTTGAATTATGTAAAACTATGCATACTTACTACAATATTCAAGAATGTATCATGTATCATCCAATTTTAGAAACATGCATTATATTAGTGCACATTCCAAAAGACAGTGAGTAAGAATTTCAAAGTACATTTGTTTTGAAAATTTGCAAATACTTTATCCGTGTTAAAACAGTTATCCATTTTTGTTATTTTCAACGTCCTAAAAGATTAGTCTACTTTCATTTCTTTGACATTTTGAGGAAATTTTTAAAAATGTAATGTTCGCACTATCTCGATAATACCAAAATGAATTCAACCACTAATTAATTAATCATAATAAAGTGAATCCCTACATTAATGTATATGTTTTTTTTTTTTTTGAAACGGCCAAAAAATATATATATAAATCAGAAGGAGAAGAAAAATTTACAAGAAGATTAGAAAAATAGGCAACAGCAGCCATCCGCACCAGTACATGAAACTAACAGCAGGGAGAGTACAACTCCCAGAACACAAACAGCCTAAGTTAAACATTCGACTGGGTGAAGAAGCCAAGTATCGAAACTGTAGCCGACACAAACAGCCTAAGTTAATGTATATGTTATTATTCTAATTCTTCAAATTTTGTGTACAAAATGTAAAGTGAACAATTACATAAAAGTAGAGTGGACAATTATTTTAAAAAGAATGAAGTATGCATGTTGTTGTGCGAATCTGTAACTATGTAGTGTATCACTCAAAAAATAATTAATGGTTAACGTGTGGTCAGACACATGTCAATATCAGTTATGCTCGATCTGTTAAATATTAAATTCTTGGGAAAGACGGGGTTTTCCTTTACCATAGGAAAAAGTTGAGTTTTGGCTACCTCCAAGGTGTTTTTGAAATTAATATACGTACCTTCATATATATAATACGTACGTTTGTGAAATTAATATACGTTTTTATACTCCGTACGGCTACGTCATGTGAAATATATATACGTGTACACACATATACGTATATAATACGTACATTTCTGAATAAACTTATATATATAATAATGTAGTGTATTATATATATGATGTAATTTAATTATACACATATATATCATGATGTTGTATAGTAGATGTATGTATATGTCTCTACAACGTAAGTCGATAGTACTTGATCAACTTCGTATATTTTATATATAACATATAACATTGTAGGCAAAATTTAAATGAATAAATTAAATTTAAATATTTATATAATATTATGTTATAATATTATTTAAATGAATTATAATATTGTGTACGTGTAAAATTAATGTATATATATTATATACGTACGTTTGTGAAATTAATATACGTATATATACTACATATGTCTACATTTGTGAAATATACGTCTACATACATATAGGTATACGTACGTTTGTGAAATGTATTATATATAATGTGTACGTTTGTTAAATGTATTATTATATAATTTTATATATAATATAACATTATAATAATATTTAAATGAATTGAATAAATAAAAATTATTGTTATAATATTATATATAATTTTATTGTTATAAAATGAATTATAAATGATTAAGTTTAACCTTGATTGATTTTATTCATGTTAATAATATTATGATATTATTCATATAATTTCTTTTATAATTTATTAATTTTAATATTGTTATAATATTATATATCTTTTTCATTTCAATAATACTATAATTTCATATATTTTACAAAATTATAATTTTATAATATTATATAATTATTTTGTTTCAATAATTTCATAGTATTACATTATACTAATACTATAATTTCAAAATATTACATAATACTTATCACAACCATCATAATACTAATACTAATATTACATAATACTTATCCTTGTAACATCATCCTCCCATCATCACAACCATTGATCAATCCTTATCAACGGCTCACATTCATCTAAGCCACACTACAAGGATCATCATCTCCAACCATTGATTAAAAAACCGATCAAACGGCTCACATTCATCCTCATTATCTTCATCGTCTACATCTCTAACTATTGCCTCCACAATCCACCACCACCACCTCCTACCACCAATCCGCCGCCGCCACCACCACCCACCACCACCACCTCCTCCCTCCACAACCCGCCACCACAACCAACCCGCCACCACCTCCCCTCCACAACCCGTCACCACCTTTCTTCCTCCCTCCTCCTTCTCCCTCCTCCTCCCTCCTCCTCCTCCTCCTCCCTCCTCTTTCTCCTTCTTCTAAACCCAGATCTGGGCCCTCGGGCGGCCAACAGCTCCGATGGGGCTTTTCCACCACCACCATCTCCGGTTTTTTATTAATTAATTAAAAATTAAGCTTTTATTTAATTAAAAAGTTATTTTTTAAAATTATTTTTAAAATATTACCGACGAATAACTTATTCGTCGGTAAAAAGATAAAAAAAATAAAAAAAAAGTAATAAATTTGCCGACGAATAGCTTATTCGTCGGCAAACCCTTTAACTAGCCAAACGGCTTAGTTCGTTGACTTGCGTCAACGAACTTTGCCGACGAATAAGCTCATTCGTCGACAAAAGGGTTCCTGACGACCCTTTTGCCGGCGACGAGTTTATTCGTCGGCAAAAAATGTCGATTCGTCAGTAAAAATTTTACCGACGAATCGGCTCCTATTGATCGACGAATAAGCTCGTCGGTAAACAAGTGGTTTTTTTGTAGTGCCAGCTAGTATAGGTTATTGTAAGGCGAACTCAGTGATCTATTACCTAGTGGATTCAAGTCTTCTGGATAGAAGCAAGTGGGTTAGTTGGAGGATTACGCCACCTCCAGATACCATTATACACTACAAGAAAACAGGCGTTTACTGACCAATAATACTGACCAATACTATTCGTCAGGGGTCCTGACGAATCGCTCAGGATCCTGACGAATAGATTATTCGTCAGTAGATTTACTGACGAATAATCTATTCGTCAGTAAACCTGAGCCTATTCGTCAGGACGACGAATTAGGCCCAGAAACTTAATTCGGGCGCGGCACAAAAATAAAAAAAAAAAGAAAAAACCGTTTACTGACGAATAGCTATTCGTCACTAAAATCCGGCTGGGGTTTAGGGTTTAGGGTTTAGGGCACCGGGGTTTAGGGTTTAGGTCAAATTCTCATTTGAATTACATCTTTTTGTAGTATATATATTAATATTATTATTATTATTATTCTTATTAATATTATTATTATTATTATTATTATTATTATTATTATTATTATTATTATTATTATTATTATTATTATTATTATTATTATTATTATTATTATTTCACAATATTATTATTATTATTATTATTATTATTATTATTATTATTATTTCACAATATTATTATTATTATATATATATATATATAATAAAATATTAATATTATTATATATCGATAATCAATTAATATTAAATGAATATTTAATATATAATAATAATTTGTTTATCGAATAACACATATCGTATAATGTC
>JAYMSL010003520.1:0-12345 GCA_036897195.1 Plantago coronopus | reverse complement strand
TTTCTTTTCTTTTCTTTTTGGCTGAAATACGGGTTTCTAGACAATCCGTAAATAAACGATTATAATTGTAACATTTTCTTTTTACATTTTTTTACGGTCATTTTTCTATCCTAGGGTGAGATCTTAGGATCGTCCTATAGTGAAGCCCACTAGGAATAGTGAGGGTAAGACCAATAGTCTTACTTCTAGTATAACAAATCAATTTTAATGACCTAGTGAAACTTTTTTTTTTGAAACGTCAAATCTAACCTAGCCTACAATTACACCAACCTTATAACTACAATTACACCGAAATCAACTTTATTACTCCGAATAAATCTATACCACTTTATATATGCCTCCGCCGGAATTCGAACCTCCGGCCTCTCGTTTGCTACTCCAACATATTTACAACTCGGCCACTCTTATAAGTTATAACTCCGACATAATGAAACTGTTGAGTTGACCTATGAGAAAAGTTTAGAGTATATTGTCTTAATACTATTAAGTCTCTTTGTTGAGAGTGCTAACTTAACTCATAACAAAATCTTAACTCCATGTTTGAGTTGACATCAATCGACTTCTATGTTGACGACAAACAACAAAATCTAGGCATTAGTTGAAAAAGCTCTAATTCATACTCAAAAATGTCGTTCGTACAATAATGAGCATTCAAAATTTCCAAACAATTATAAAATAACCATCTCAAAATTCTCATTTTGAATCAACTGTAATTATATCACTACGATTCCACAATCATCTTCTGACATGTATTGTAAATTGTGAATCACAATCAACAACGAAGCACAGCTCGATTAGTAACATACTTCACCACTAATTAATAAGTCAGGTCCGTTAGGAGTTCGAGGCAACCCAATCATGATGCTCCCGATTCTAATACTTTTGTAAAGGGACCGTGTTCAAACTTCTCTCCATCAATTTTGCAGGCTGGAAGCCGACTCAAAGCTAAAAGAGAACAGAAAACCATACTACTATCTGTTTATTTTCTTCATTTTGTACTCCCTAGGTTGCTCTTTCCTTTATTCTTCCAAAGGTGATAAAACTAAGTGCTCAATAAAGAATCAACAAATTTGATGTTTCTGATCCAATTTTTCCTTGTTATCTTTTCGGGTGCTTCTCCTTTATCCTCTTTCCGCACAAAATTTGTCAAAAGCCAGTCTTATCCTTTTCTTTCCGCCCAACTTTTTTTTTTTTTTTTTTTTTAAATGTGGTTCAGTGGTTTCCCTTCCACACGATCTTAATCCGACCCCGTCTCTGTACGCACGTATATGAATCACGGATCTATACAGTATACGTAGTTGGAGGTCCGAACCGGATCCTGTTCCGATTAGATCGGTTCCGAATCTGGATCCTACCCCACACACCACCTTTCATTTTAATTTTAGGTGGGTATTTGGGTCGATGAAATACGAATCCAATCGATCTAATTTTCACTACGGATCGGGCCTGCTTGGGTCCAAAAGTTAGTCATGCCATCAATATAATTAGGCCAGACGGTTATGCAGTTTAGTCATGTCATCATTCATCAGACATCATCTATACGTCTTGATAGTATAAAACATTCCATTAATTACAAAGAGAACTCATCCTTTCTTACTTAGGTGAAGTGATAACAATATATGGTTGCAAAAGCGGAAGGATGATATATGTAGACGCAATATGGTTAGGCAAAGCTGTTTGTTTTATATCACCCACAGTATATACATCCGTCTTTCGAAGTTTAATTTAGTTTACTTCAGATTCAGATTATTCTTTAAAAAAACAAAGAAAAGCAATTATGTAGATTGAACAAGCCTATTTATTATTTAGATCCTACTACAGGGTACAGAACGACAAACGGCAACTGATCATAATTCGTTTGTATCACTTATGAAAGTTACAACTTACAACATTCATTCATTCTCTAGAAATCTTGCATCAATAATTCATGCTATCATAGTACCAATTATATGCATGCAATGATTGCAGATTACATAAAAAGAGAAAGTGACAACACTGCATGCTTTAACATCGACTTTTTAATGTGAAATCAAAATTCACAACATTATCCACAACCCAAATTGATGAAATGGTGGGGCGGTCGCATCTCAACATTTCAAATCTCCATATATGTTCTTATGGAGTTTTTGAAATTTATGACACTCTGTCACATCTAAAATTAAAATACTATTTTTCTTCATCTCTATTTTGTATTTCTGGACCCGTTAATGTTATTGGGTACTGGATATTCTACTTACGGAACATTTACATATCATACTACTAATAAATATAACAACTAATGTACATGTATGCCGATCAAGCCGAACTTAAAAATTATCGGGCTCCATATATAATTTTAATATGGAACATCAACAACAATATAACAAAAGTAGAGGAGAAAATCTTAAGTATTATAATTCGAATTTTCCAACAAGTGAATGAAATTATAAATAACCACCTAAATTTATAGTTTTTTTTATTTTGTTTAAAAACTATTTATTGTAAATAAATCATTGTGGAATACGTGTATTTCCGAACTTAAGACTTCTACAAAATCAAAACGCCATCACACTATGAGGTTGAACATGCTGCATCAGTCCAAGATCGATTCCTCAAGCTTAATTTCATCTATAAATACCCAAATAGAACCTTGTGGAACCAAAATCAGCTATCACTCAGTCTTCCTTCAAACCATTTTAAATAACATGGCTTCAAGGTTCTTGATTTTCTTCTTGGTCCTTATCTGCGTTGTTGCAACTGGTATGCTATATCTTTCTCAAATCCATGATTTTCTTGGTTCGTTTTTGCGTGTTTTCATCTTAATCATGTAAGTATAATCACTCTTCTTATGTGTTGACACTTGACAGTTTCAGCAGCAAATCCAGAGAAGAAAAAGGACTGTGTTAAGCACTGGAGACAGTGTGAAATAACGATTCCAGACAAGGATTTGAAATGCAAAACCAGCTCCGACTGCACCAAATTCGCATGCAGATTCGGTTCCTCTGTGTGTTTGTTGCATCTGTGCTCTTGCCTTACTGCCAGAAAAGAAGGGCGCTTCGCAACTCATCCTGTTCTTGACACTATTGGCAACTAAAAACTCAAGCAGGTTCTCTTCTTATTATATACTAGTACTGCTATGTTATATTAATCGACGCGGTCACGCAGAATAAGACTAGAAGGGACCAAGGAACAAGTTCTGTTCTTATTGTATGCTTAGAAGACTGTCTCTGTGTATATGACTCGTATTCATGAAAGATGTAATATTTTATTGTGTCTAAACCAGACAGAATCGTATATAAACGTTGAAAATGTGTCGAATTTCATTTCAATGTTCTGCTTGTATATGAAAATCTGTACAAGAATTGGAAGAAGAAGAAAAAAAGAAACCGGTTTCATGGTTATGTTGTTGGAATTGGTCTTGGTTTCTTCGTATTCGTGATTGATTTCAAACTTATGGTGTCGAATTCAGAGTTCAGATTAATTAAGAATAGATCGTATATGTATGTACAGTGTACACAGTACACCTGATATTCCACAGAACAAAGACATAATACAGATTCCCAAATGAAAAAGGATCACAGAACAAAATTTACAGCCATATACAATTACAAGGAATTAAATCTCTTTCTCCTCCATGGCTCAACAATTCTGATTGTACATGTACGACTCTGAGACATTTCCGAAAATAGTTCAGGCTCATTTGGATGCGAAAATGTCTTCCAACTCTTTGTGCAATCCCTTTGGTTTAGACTTGACATCAACTGAAGTAGATGTAGATGAGCTTCCACTCCTTTTACTCTTCCAGAACCCACTCCAGCTCGTCTTGCTTGTCGAAGCTTCATTAGTCGATTGGGTTGCCTTGCTTCCTTCTCTGCTAAAGCTAGACCTGGCTAGTTCTCTTATCTGCCTCAACCACGGCTTTTCACTCGAGTTGCCAGAGCTCCTATTCCTGTCAACAGAAGGAGTGACATCCGCAGTTTCAACACGCTTGTCAACTGGGAACCGTTTTTCCAAACTCTTCACCAAACAATGAGGGCAGAAAAACAAGATGAACCCAACGAATGCTGTTCCCAAACCACGCAAGAAGTTGTTGTTTACCGGATCCATGTCCCGTATCTGTCCGTATATTGCATACCATTCATTCATCATTTGTACTATAAACGAGAACAAGAAGACAGAGATCATCGATATGCCGATCTTCCTCTCTTCACTGGCAGAAATATCCTTTTCCAAAAGAACCATACAAAATGCAAAAATCACAACTTCACAGGACACTGAGATGATCTCTGCTAGCTGGACCTTTTTCTGTATGAATGGCTTCTTGAGAACCATGAAGAAAAGTTGGAAGGAGGTTATACACAGCAAGGCGATTATGGGGTTCTTTTTCGACCAGCTATCTGAGTAAGCACCAGCTACAATCCCAAGAGCTACACGTTTAATACAATCAAGTGACGTGTAATATATACGAAGAATCCCAAACAACTTTTGAATGACAGGTGCCTCTGCATCTTCTGTTTCGTCATCTGAAGGAATGATTTGGTCACCTCTCTTATTCAAGCTACTTCCAGATATCTGAGTGAGCATATATTTTGGGGGCCCTCGGAGATCCTCGAATAAGGGACCTAATATTGTTAAGTGACTTGAACTAGGCTTGGTTTTCCAATTCCATTGCCCTCTTTTACCGGGACCCAGTGTGACACGTATAAGCTCTTGGTACCAGTGATACTGTTTGCCTACTTGGTGTATCTCTTTGTACTGCAGTAGCTTTCCAAGTGTGATTCCGTATGAAAGGAAGAATAGCAGAGCTAGCAGCAGGAGAGCTACTAGACTGAGCATCAGAACACCAATAGCAGTTCCTGAAGAAGTGCCCCCTTACAAAGTACAAACACAAAGTTTTATCATCTTTAAGTCAATGGAAACTTTAACTCAAGAGTACGTAGAATAATCAAGTGAACATGAAGTTAGGAAGTACCTCTGATTAAAGAGGCTGAGGCTTCACAGAAGCAAGGTACAGCAAGTATTAGGAGAAAGATCTCGAATCTTGGAAATATAAGCAATTTGTAGCTCCATGTTTCCTTGTTCTTCTTCTTGAATTTATGAATCATAATCAATAAAAGATGCAACAGTATCAAGCCACCACTGATTACCGCTAGCCAGAACATACTTCTGCTGAAATCTCTCCACCTATAATTGATGATTGCATTACATACTGGACAAATACATCGAGTATTTATACACAGTTGCTCCTTTGTCATTGATTTAATGCACCAAACAACTTAATAAGGAGCAAAACACTTACCCATGTGAGTTTTGTGGATCTGAAATAAACACAGCTTCTGGCAATATATTAGGACTCTGCCTTGCAAAATAACCTCAATCAAGATAAGAAAGACTTTATAGAAAAGCTGCCAGTAAAAGTTACCGTGTCTAACCTCAAAATATGATCTGTACTCTATAGGAGAGAGAGGTAAGCCGAAAACCTTAGCTGCTGGACTACCGACTTCTGGCCCAACACCCTCAAAGAAGACTAGATTGTGTTCGTGAGAATTGTGCAACATCCGATTCTTTTGAGAACTCGAACCCCACATGACCAAATTGTTGCTTTCCTTTTCCCACGGGAGATCGAAGTAAGGAATACTCCACTGCAAGCCCCTTGCAAGTTCGTAATACTCAACAGGCCATGTGACTGCCAACCATCTCGAGAGAGCAAAAAATTGAATGTGGGAAGCAAACCTCTGCATGGTGAAATCAGAACATGTTAAGTCATAATGCCCAGGTCTCGCCATTTTCTTTATGGACTACAGAACGGGATTGGAAATTACAAAAAGACTCCGTGCAGGATGGATGAAATAGATGGAACTTGGTCGAATAAATGCTCCAATAGCTAGCAAGCTTGTGGTTGAAATAGTGAGGAAAACCACAACTAATGACGTCAGAGCAAAAACAGCAGTTGCGAACAACGAAACCACCATAGATTCCATAGGCACAGAATCTGTGAAAAAGTTACCAGTTATGTAAATTACAAAAACTTAAATAAATGAAAAATATATGTTGCTATTCACAAAGTGGATAGACCACGACAACCAATAATAGATGAAGACGATTGAATGCTTACAGTGCCTCACTTGTAGCGTATTAGATGCACGATTTCTATTTCCAGAAACATCAGTCGTGATGTTTTCAGGAATACTAATAGATATGGTGCCCGTATCTGCTTGTATTTGAGCAGCATAGCTGCTCCGGCTCATCTCTTGGAAGCTGTTCAAGTAAGCAAAGTAATATAAAGTGCCAGTTTCATACTGAGTAAACGTAGTATTATTATCTTGAAGAATACAAATTCAGCATGCTAACCTATTCAATAATTCAACTGCAGAATTTACCTCTCTAAACGACCACCACTGATTGATATATGAGATGAGTTAAAGTCAAATACTGGCTTCACAAATTTGATCAGAACCATAATACTCTTTTCTTTGGTCCGCATGTTGCATGTGGTGCTTAGCTTGACTGTTGGCCTCTGAGAATCTATTACCAGACAAGAATGAGAAAATTAATTTTAGGTTTCTTTGCGATATTTAATCGTAGTCAATTGGTAGGGATAGGAGAGTATTTGCACAATTGCACAAGCCTCTTTTTATATTTCCTTCGGCATAGGGAATCATCAATTATTTTGGAGTATATTCAGATAAGCTGTTTGCAAAGCCAGAAGTATATACCATAGAGAAAGGTGATGGGGGCTACCGAAGCAACAGGGGTCCCCTGTCTGCTTAGTACCAAGTCCGAGTGCAGGCTCACCGTGACAATGGCCACCTCGGGTATGTTTGTGAGCTGCAAGGACAAAAGAGGCACAATTAAGAAGTATACCGGGTTTGTATGGTTAGTTCTACCATTGTCTATTAAATCAGCATAATTAGTGCAAAAGGCTGAGCAGACCTGATAGCCGAATCTACGTTGCCCCAAGCTATTCCCACTTATCGGCACAAGTGTTCCCTGGCTCGCATTAAGAGAGCTAAAAACTTCTGCAGTGGAGTTGACAACAGGTTCCGTGAAATAGAGATACACCAAGAGGTCCTTGTTCTTGTTAGTTGCCAGTACAGTTCTTGTATCAGTGTCGATCTGGAGTAGCCTTTCAGGTATACGAGTCCGCATATTCGCATATACACTTCTTCTGTCTGAAGGATTGAAAACAAGTTATCATCAGTGTTTCTTAACTTCAACTAAGTACTTGAAAGAACAAATGGTTCTGAGCTATAAGATGAATAAATGATAACCCGCACTTAAACAAAACTCACCAAAGCGTACGAATAAACTTGAGTTTGCTGTTCTTGTGAAAAGGTTTCCTGCAGAGTCTGTGCAGAAATTTGTATCCATGACCAAGACCAAGCGCCCGTATTGAACTCTTTTAGATACACGGACAACAATACTGTATGCCAAGTTTGGCTGGATGACATTAAGTGTCTTTGGCATGACTTCCCCGGAACCATACACAAGTAACTGTCAACAAGAATACGACCATTAGCTAGACATTTGTCACTACTTCATAGACGAACATGTTCGACTTGTAAAAGATATGTTGACCATTCACTCACACTGCAGGAGTTGGCAGAGGAACAACTAAAACCACCTCCACCACCACATGGCTCACTGAAAGATATGTTTACTAAAACATGAGAAGCACTTGTAAAGGTTGTTTCACTTGCAATGTAAGCAGTCGGGTTAATCGTGTCTGCAATTAGAACATGTAAGAACCAATTGTTAGGGCACTCTTTAAGAACTCAGAAGCCTGAGTTAGTCAGGCAATGGATTTTCATAGTAATATGTACAATCTCCTTTCTCTAAAAAAAACATCCGTCGTGACTCGTGAGACATATACTTAAGAACATGATTGAGTTCTGCCTATAATTTTTATCGAGTATAATAAGATTTCGATTCATCATAAACCGAAGTCCAATTCCTCCATGCGAGAAGACTGGCTAATATACATAAAGTGCTTAAATAGAGTAATAGACTGTGAAACGCAATTCCAATATCAAAGACGTATGCAGACAGAATAAAGGTGTATGCCTAACCAATAATCCAGTTATGGCTAGCGCAGGCAACTCCGGAAGACCCATTGGTGCACACCTCAAAAGAGTGATTCCCATCCGACAACCGTGTATAGGAAATCCTTCCATCATCACAAGCCGAATATGTTCCATCATCCAGCTGCACTATTTAACATTATTAAACATACAGTCGAACCAGAACCAATGAGCTATAAAGCTGGATATTCTAGATGAGCATGTGCAAAGATATAGCACTATTTAATATCATATCAATGATTAGCAGATTACAAACATCCCTGATTTCAAATCACCTCCACTTGACAACATGCACTGAGGATAACTCATGCTATATCTAACTATACACAAACTAATTCTTCACATGTAGTAACTGAACACACACATTACTGATTACACATAGTAACTTCACATATAGGAAAATTGTTCATTCTATCTTCGTGAAACTCATGTATCTTACTTCATAATGTCTGAAAACAAAAAGCTCTAACTGAAGAAACAGCCAAGATTCAAGAAACTGAAATAAAAAGGCTGTGTTCTGTGAAGGGAACTCCAGAATGCAATAAAAACCAACCTTGCAATTGGTGGAACAATCGGTGCAAACTATAGCTGTACTAGCATTGGCACCGGAAAGAACTCGAAAAGAAAAGGTTGCCGAATTTCGATTCGACAGAGCAAGAGGAGTTCTTAGCAATTGCACAGCCACCTGAGACCGAACCCGAAAACTCAAAACAAGCAACACCCAACAATGCAAAGCCAAGATTGAGCAAAACTTGAACCCCATTTCACCAAACAGCTTGAAAAACTCAGCTGCAGTGATCCACCATCAACTCACACTAGAAACATTCAGACATTGACCATGTGAAGCACAATTTCCGTAATGCTGGAGCATTCGGACATTTGTTTGCTCACTGCGACATAGATATGTGGTGCGTGGGAGTAATAAAATGGTTGCGAGAGAGAGAAAGTGTAATATGAATTGTGGAGAGAGAATGGATAGAAGGGTGTTTAGTGGTTGATGAAGCACATGAGTGACAGAGTGACACACAGAGACAAAGGAATAGTGTAGTGTAGTGAGATGCATAGAGTTGGTAGTATTAAATGAAGATAGAGGATTCGAGGACATTAATCGTTTCTGATCCTTGGCCATGAATGTCAAAGAGAGAGGGACGTTTGAGTATCAATGGCGTCTGACAAAAATCTCAGAGGAGAAAATGTGTAAACGGAAAGTGACACAGTAAAGACGACAGACACGTATACTTGGTGTGGGCCCAGCCCAAATTCAAGACCATCGGGCCAATAATCAATCGAAACTCAAAACGCTATCATTTGAGTTGAAATGACGACTCTAATAGTGGCAATGTTTTATAAGTGATTAAGTGTCTACTTCACGCTCCACAATTGTCTTCATAATATGTGAAAGAGGACGAGAGGGTGTTTCTGTTTTGCAGGAAAGTCCAATAAAACTTTTAAATGGTCGGTTTAAATTTGTAATTTCATTTTTGTTTTGATTGATCTTTTCTTCTCGGTTGTTTTATTTCCATGCGATCACACCTCACACTGATCCACCCAAGCTTCTAAGCATTCTAATAGGAATTCATGTTGGCAATTGAAATTATCTTTGTAAGATCTTGATGGAACCCAGGATCTCCAGCGCATAGCTGGGGCTGCTCACGGCCAGAGCCTACCTAGGGTTGCGCTCACGCACTCAGTTTATCATTATTCTCTTCGCATATAACTGAAATAATGAGTGTATATATATGTGAACCCTAAACGTAATGAATTAAGCCTATATTCTAGAATAATCTAATAGGCCAAGTCCACAACTTAAAAGATCCTACTCCTAGGGGAATAAAAGCAAATACGAATAAATAAAGAATATTGAACATGAAAGCAAGTAGGGAAAATAAAAGGACTTGTCCAGCAGGATGGAATCCAGTTCCGTATTGAGATTTATGCAGGGAATAGACTTGCTCACATACTTTCCCTACTTATCTGCAATGTTAGAAAAGATTAATGAAGTCAAGGGTAATATACTACTCCCTCCGTCCCACAAAACATTACCCGTTAGGGTTGGCGCGTAGTTTAATAAAATGAGTTAAAGTAATGGAGTAGAAATGAAAAAGTAAGTGGAATAGGTTACTTTTTGAGAATGTGTGGTGATAAAGAAGTGTATTGATATTAAAATAAAGTTTTAGTGTGTGGGGTAGCTTCCTTATTTGGTAATGGGTAAAGTTTCGTGGGACGTCGAAAATGAAAAGTGGGTAAAGTTTTGTGAGACGGAGGGAGATTTATTTATATGGCATGCAATGTGGCTATTCTACCTGCTATACAATGTATTTCATGTAATTTGCCTCTGATTAAAGTGCCATTACTTTTTATGATTACTGTTATGTGATTTGTATAATAATGATGCGATTTTTGATAAATTTTACAGTTGTGTTGCGGGAGATTGGCTTAACTTCGCAAATGGATCTTATAGGTTAGTTATCTCTTTACGTATCAATAATATCAATTCATACAAAATCAATGGTTCTATACTAATTTTGATTTCCATATTATCAGCAATCTTCTTCGTGTATTTTCATATGGTACCCGAAATGATGATGCAGTGACTGTTTGAGCCAGTAAAACTGTAAATAGGTATCGGAAATTTCCATTTTCTGCTCGACTTTCACAATTGGCATTTGGCAGTTTAATCTCCATTTTGCACTTGCAGTAATGGCAACACGCAAACCACTGGTAAACGTCAACGGTCATTGTTGAGTAACTTGGCCAGGGGATTTTACAGACAAGGTGATCTTGTGTTCAACTGTTCATGCCGTTCTTTTCTGCCCTTTGCTTATTTCTCACTAGTTCGATTTACCTTGAATAAAATATCTTCAGGACTTGATAAAGCGAGTATGGAAGGTGATGAATTCTCCTATGATATCAGCTCTAAATTGTTGCTTCTAGTCTGGCATCATCAAACAAATCGAATTGTCTCTGCTACGAGAATATCTCGCTTTTGTATACAATCTAATGTAGATGATGGCATTGTTTTTGCATAATTTTTTTGTCTATTAATTCAATTGATCCATGTGTAAATATAATTAATAAGAACATGATTGCCGATTTTTTTTTTTTTTAAATATCATATTTTTTGGGCAACTGAAAGTTGTAAGCTAAAAACTTTTTTTTTGGTTAACGAAAATTTACATGATCATGACCTCCACATTTGTTCTCTAGTAGTAGGATTATTCTTTAACATTTTTCTTATTGCAATTTCCAATTCATCAAAATTCAAATTACTGGAGCAATCTGGAATTATCTCAACTTCATTCACTTGAATAAACTTACAAGTACTCCGAATAAACATAAGTTACATTGTTGATTTATACACTGGCTATAAGTTACACGCCTTTGATATGGGGATTTTGTTCTTCTTATTGAGAGACATGACGGTATTACAAAGATTAGAAAGACTCTCAATATTTCAGAAACTAAGTGTAGATTTGCTGATGACTTCGGGTCTGGCGATATTCTTGCTTGATATGTAAGTTGAAGAGAGAATGACCTACTGCGGACTGTTTGGTACGGAGTTAGCTAGTTGATTTTTGATAGTTAGCTAACCTGTGAATAGTAAATGGCCTTAACCAAGAACTGGGAATTCTGTTTGGCATGACTTGAGAGTTTTGTAGGTTTTAGCTGGGAATAATTATAGGGGTGTAAGAGTGTGTAAGAGATGCGTAAATGTGTAAGAGGTGGGGTATGTGTGGGGTAGGAGTGAATGGATGATAGTGAGATTTGTTTGATTTAATGTGATTTTGATGGGTTAAAGTTTTTATTCTATGATTTGACTTTTTTTTTTTATTGTTGTGTTTATAATTGGATTTGTGTGTTATTGTATGGAGTTGAGTTTTGGAAGAGGATAGTGAAAATTGTGTTGGGATTTTGTTTGTGTTATTTTTTTAATACGAATAAATTAAATATATATTTTTCATTAATTAAATACTAATATAATATTACTAATTTCAAAACTAATTTATTTACTATAATTGTTTATATCATATAATATTAATATAAAATTATTATTTTCGTAGTTAACGTTAATTTCATTCGTATTCAGTTTAGTTTAGGTCCATTCAGTTCAGTTCAGGTTTACGTAACTGAAATCATTTGATTAAGTTTAGAAAACAGTTGTTATAAGTTGATTAATGGTAATTAATCTTATTCAATCTTTATTTCATCCGTTATAAGTTTACGTTTGACACTATTGGTACGTTTAATCATCTTAATTACAAATTTGTGTCAAACGTACCAATAG
>JAYMSL010003519.1:0-12345 GCA_036897195.1 Plantago coronopus | reverse complement strand
CTCAAAAGAACATGGGCTGATTTTATTAGTAGTTAATACTTTACCAAAGCAATGGAAACCATAATGAACTGAGACACTGCTCATCCGCACTGCACTAGTGAGGGCAGGCCCTCCAGTTTTTCTACCCCACAAGTTTCAGCTGGGAGCGGGTCTCGGATAGTTTATGTCGAGGTTAATATAGGTTGAAAAATTGATTAGACTATTCTAAGAAACTGCAAATGAATCAAATCGAGAATATTGTATAAGTCGAATTCAATGCAAAGAATATAAGATATACATGGTTCGATTATGAATAACTGTGGAACGAAGAGATAAAACTAGTATTGAGAGATGACACTTTGTGTATTACTGAAATCAAAAGTGTTTACAAGTTAAAATGAATGAAAACAAGAGCAGCAGCTCTTAAATACAGAAAAACAAAGACGACAGTTATAACTGCTCAAGCTAACAGCTGGCATAAGGATAGAACCGACATTACGCACAAAAACGTAATACTACTAACAAATGTTGCTAATACTAAAAACGCTAATGTGAAACACGCTTTTTGGGAGGATCTTTCTCTTGCTTGATCCTTTGCTGATTTCTGAACTGTTTCTGCACTTCTTGTGCTTGAAGTGCTTGATAATAACATACATCTCGAGATAATTCAACAACTTTTAGTACTAGATTGAACTTAAGACCAAATCGCAAACTAGTCATTGAGACCCGACCAGGCTGAACTCAAACCATGAGCTCGATCAGACTGATTGTACTCGTCAATCCTAGGCCGAGTCTTAACCTAGACCAACTTCTTCTAAACTTGTTGAAACACCATTTCTTCACAATATATGAGTCCCTCTTCAACGGTATAAACATAGTATCCACGGCTATGAACATTGTGAAAAGTTTCCACCTAGGTAGGCGGCTCGAGTTCTACGACCTCGTCCGAAGCTGATCGGACTTTAGACTTATATTTAAAGATATGAGTCGATATCGAAGTCCAATTGCAATAATTAAGGTGGCACTATAGCAATCATATTAACTTAGTGAAAGTGTGTAAGAATGGAAAATTAGTGGAAATGAATGAATTAATTAAGACATTAATGTTGAAGTTCTTCAACCACCACATTCAACATCAGCAAGTAGAAATTTATAGAAATTTATAATGGTAGGGTATCCATCTTGTCTGGACTTGGACACTCGATGATTGGCTCACTAATATCTATCAATTATTTTTCGTGACCTTTCCATCTTTAAAGAGTTCTCTTCGATTCCTCACGTATCAAACTTTCTTTTTCCAGCCTTCCTTATTTTCTATTTATTGCTTCTATAAATAATTTGTATCTCATCACTTTTCACATTTTGTCAATCTATGGGAAATATTGTCTTTCGTGTGTAAATGCGATTGATCGTTGGAGAAAATATTGCTCGGTGTTCTTTGTAATTTATATGAGTGGTGATTTTCTATGAAAAATGTATCAATATATGCCTTTGAAAAGAGATTAGATTATTACTGACAAAAATAATAGTTTTATTTTCAATACAGACATCTTGAACTAAATCTATGAAGACTGTCTAGGTGTGATCTAATCCCCCACGATACATCTAGTAATTTGTAGGATCACGTTCAAGATAACTTACCTAAGACTAATTCAGCTTCATAGAAGAACCCTTCGTAGATTTATCTCATTCTCGATTCGAAGTGGTTGCTTGCAAATAGAGTAGAGATTTTAGAAAACATTTTTTAATTTCAAGTATCCTTAGCCTTCACGGTTCGGAGTTCGCTCGAGCCTCGAAAGTAAGCCATTTTGACAACCTTCCCTAGTTCCCTCGACACTAGAGAAGACCAACCTACAAGATCCTTGTCATTAGTCTTGTCCCCTTGATTTTGCTTGCAAGTACACACCTCTTTGTCCATTTATAACGTACACATCAGTTACTCTCAAGTCTCAACCATATCACTAGTGAGCTAAGCTTGACCTCTCAACAAATTATTGTAGATTGCTTAGTAGGGATGCAAAAACACGGAGAGTATCAGCTGGTACCTAGTGCCGGCCTGTTATTCAGAAAAGAGCTAGATTTTACGATATTTTGAATAACTATAAGTTTCTAAAAAAAGTGGACGTTTCGAAATTAAATAACTAATAAATCTAGTACTGGTTTTTTTTTTCTCGACTTTTTACCCTCCACCTGACCTCTGACACAAAAATTTCCATTGAAATACGCTCTACTGTAAAACGTATGAGTCGGAAAGTGTACCAAAGCCACCACATGCCGAGACCCGAGAACGTGACGTCTCCCGGCACGGGCCCTAAGGGAGTCAAGTAATTGGGCTTGCCTGCACCCTGGTCCATAACAGAATGATCCTCCCTGGCCCGCACAGCAACCGAGTGACTGGACTCGCCTGCTCCCCCTAACAGACTGATTCGCCATAGAGCAGCCCATTAATCAATCCATTAGACTTTACGAAAAATTCCGGAAGACGTAAAGTTAGAGATAGAAGACCTGTCCGTAACGAACCATTCCGATTCAAGAAATATAAATTCGCGAACTATTAAATACCAGTTCGCCACCGTCAATCCGTCATCAACATTCAGCCTCCTTCATCGTCTTCTTCCCAATTTCGATCCCTTGTAAATCCAATTCGAAAAATGTCACTTTCCCGGCTCTCCAGGGCAGCTCCCAATTTCTTCTCTCGAATTCACCCAACTCCCCCTCCTTTCCACAGGTACTCTGTTTTTTTCTCGCAATGAATAATAATCAGTTTCGTTCCATCTCTGATGATAAATTAGCTTTCAAATTTCTCTTAGTTAGTTTTGCTTTGTAACTTGGTTGATTTTATTATAAGTTGTTGCATTGGTTTATGAATTTTCTTTACTGCTATTGTCAAAAAGGTATATGCTTGATACTGTCAGTTCAAGCCACACGTCTGTTGGAGGAGCTAGTCATAGTAATGTTTATAGACAAACGTTTGGTCATGATTATCGAGGGTTTATGTCTGATAATGGCTGCAAGCTGAAAAGGAGCTGCAATCTGCAGAGCTTGGGCTCCGTAGCTTCAATTAGGCAGTATGCTACTACTACGAATGCCTCCATGGAAAAGAAATCTAACAAGATGCTTATTTATCTGACTGGATTGGTTTTTGGAATGGTTGGGATGAGTTATGCTGCTGTGCCTTTGTATCGGAGATTCTGTCAAGCTACTGGTTATGGTGGTACTATCCAACGTAAGGAGGTTAGTTGGTCTATGTTAATTTCACTGCACCTGGGATTTGGTTTAGTTAGTTTTTGTTGATAATGATACAGTATTCTTGATTTTGTAGAGTGTTGAGGAAAAAATAGCTCGTCATGCTAAGGATGGCACCACCACATCCAGGTCTGTTTTTCATATTCAAGCTGCTATTCTACTTTGTCAAAGTACGACACTAGTGTATGTTATGGATGTATGTAGGTTTGAATGTAGGATCCTGCGAAACCATTAGTAAGTTTTGTGTTTCTTTTCATAAAGGGGACATAGCACGCCAAACGCTAACTCTACTGTGTAGCTACACTCATAGGATGGATTTGTTAACCACTGAGTACGGGAAGGACGTAATATTTAGCTTATCATATCTAGTAGCTAAATCTGCTAAAAGGTTGTAGGCTGATAAAATGATTTGTTATGTCCTCTCCAACGGTCCAATCACATGGGTGACATCTGACTTTGTGTTTACAGAGAGATCACCGTACAGTTCAATGCTGATGTGGCTGATGGGATGCCCTGGAAGTTTGTTTCAACTCAAAGAGAGGTACGTAAGCTATAGCCATGTAACCGTGTTTCTGCAGGAACATGGAAACCGGTGTTCTTTTGTATGTTCCCCCGGATGTATGCATTTATTGTTTGTAGAATTTGGTTTCCTGCTATCATTTATATGTTGCTTTCAATGGTCTGACTGTAGGTAAGGGTTAAGCCAGGAGAGAGTGCTCTTGCATTTTATACGGCTGAAAACAGAAGTTCAACCCCGATTACAGGAGTGTCTACCTATAACGTTACTCCAATGAGGGTAATATATGAATATTCAAAACAATTTATCAAAGATTCTTTCACTGGAAGTCTGAGCTACTATTCATTTCCAAGCACTTGTTTCTCTTTTGTTCAAATTATACGACTTCCTTTCTCTGGGGTTTTACTGTTTTCTGGTAACCATGCGAAAAGAAACTTAGTTGCTTGTATGTGCCTGAATCTCGGCCAGGTGACTGGGTCTAATAAGCACAAAAACTACATGTGGTTAACATGCACATTGAATATCTTCGTTATCTGGCTTTAGCTTGTCATTTTACTCCATTCAGGCTTTGTATAAAAGTTGTCATTCATAGATATGCCCAAGAAGGCACTGCACCGTAGGACGACCTCTTTATGGTGCTTGGCCTAGTGTTTGTATGATTTATTAGATTGCAATTTAATTGAAAACGTAGACCGTAGTACAATTAAATGGATATATGTGATATTATATATAATGAAAGTAGTGTTTACACATTTCTTAACTCTGTCGGATAATGATTCACCTATCATAATGTTCAGGCCGCAGTATACTTCAACAAAATTCAATGTTTTTGCTTTGAAGAGCAGAAACTTCTCCCTGGTGAAAAAATTGACATGCCGGTAAGTACTGCGGTGCCTTATTATTGTTTTTATCAGTAACTAGACTTTTGCATTTAGCTAAGTTTTGTGTTTTGAATTTGTAGGTCTTCTTCTACATAGATCCTGAGTTTGAAACAGACCCGAAAATGGATGGTATCAACAACATAATTCTTTCTTACACATTTTTTAAGGTTTCTGATGATCAGTAATTCCTGCTGTTGGTTTGATCTTCTGCTCCATATTCCTTGGCTCTAGATAGATTAGGATACAGAAACAGCATTCTGAACTGAGAATTTGTATTCCGCGAATAGTTTATGTAACTAGTGATTAGGCTTGTACACTGGTCTCAGCAGCAAAAATTCAGTCTGCTAATAGAGAAGAAAATAAAGAAAATAACAATGTATGTATGATACATGAACAAGTAGTTGCTGGTTATATTTTGATTATATTGTTTTGCTTAACATGTGGATTACATTTTTTATTTACTTCCATCTTTGTGTCATGATCACCTAATTCAGTAACTCACTCGAAAATGGTTGATCGTTGATCCTTCTACACAAGTGGTCAAGATTCCCAGTGCCAAGTTCTTGAAAACAAAGTAATTATCTTCTTATGCTATAGTTGTGGGTGAGTGACCATCACCATCCACAGAAATGTTTGATGCAGACCCTGGTCGAAGCATCATGAAGAATGTCTGTGGGAGCTGTGAGATGTTTCGGGGTGGTCTGTCGTAATGGAGCCTTACGCTGGACACGTGGACACACATGTTTGACTGTGTGGCTTCCAGGATTGGAAGGAAAAGGCGTTGCTGATGTTCTGTTTGGTGACTGGTTTTACTGGGAAACTTGGTCTCAGTTCAAGTCGGGTACATCAGCTCCCGATGAATGATCCTCTTTATACCGTGTGCATATGGTCTTAGTACCAAACCGGAATAGAAATCTGAAATGTTTCTAGCTAGGATATATCTCCGACCATCTGCACCTGGTTGGGCTGAGGTTTAAAGTAAATTTAAGGAAGACTGTCTAAATGTTGATTTGTTGTTATTGAAACTATATTCCAAAATTTGCAAGTATATACCCTTCCAAATTCCAATCGGTTTAGTTTACACTATCATGTTCGGTCGTGATGTACTGATGTGTGATCCTTTTAACTTGCAAGTATATCATATATTACACTATGCAACACATAGAACATCACACGACACGACCATGCACACACCAGATGGCCGACGGTAGACAAATCCATTCAACTCCACCATGCTCGTATACCACAATCTAATCAGGTTTCTCAATATGTTGTACAGTTGCTAAAAGAATCAGGAGAGACCAACAACTTCAATTAAATAATAAAAGGTCTTATGATTTCCCAGGTTCCTATTACAGCTGAAAGAGCAATTCTTACAAAGCCAAAGCTACGGGGTAGGACGTTGAGTATTAAGATGTCGTAACCACTCTATCATTCAGCACTTTTACAGTTCAACAAGCCAACAAAGCTCTTGCAAGAACTTACTACTGAGGAAAAACATTTAGTGACACCAAGTCAAATGAGCAACTTTTTATAACTCTGGATAGCTGAAAAGTCCCTATCCTTCAGTTATAAATTATTCGTTGCTGTGTTCTATGGGCGTCTGGAAGTGCAAGCTGTTTTGCAGGTTGTAGACGTAAATAGTGATGTACTGTGACTTGTCAACTTTTTGATAAATTCACCCCTAACTAATGGAGAGCACGTTTGCAGACATGTAAGGGGAAACACAGCCTTGTACCTGAAAACGAGGAACCATCACGAGTATGAAAACAGCCTAACAATGATTTACACTCATCAATACAATTTTCTTAATTAGTTTTCCGGCATATTTATGATCAATTTGTTGTCAAACAGGCCTTGAGAAAAAATCAACATAACAAAATGGGATTATTAACACTGGACAGAGTAAAATATACAGGAAAACATAATTTACAAACTTTGTGTAAATATATGCACCTGCAGTAAACTGGTGGGAATCTGAACGAGTCCCTGAAGCAAAAGATCAACATCCTCTAGTATTCGCAGAGAAACCGGGGTTATAAGATAGAGAACGCCCCTGACAGTATCAATGCCTCTCACGATCCCTGGTTCATCAGGAAAAAGATCTTATATTTCACAGCAGCAGAAAAAAGGTTAAAGGTAAGCAATTTTGATGCTCGTAATTACAAACACATAACAGTCTTTAATAGAGGCCTACACAGATATAAATACTGGCTTTTGCTGTAGTTTACTTGAGAAACTTTTCACATCATAAAATACTCAAATCTTATGTTAAAATAACTTACCCAATCCAACACATCGAGGCAATTCCTCAGATATTGTGTCAATTGCAAGACCAACAATAGTTGCATTCAAGCTGTAGAAAGTTTCAGTCTTTGGGATCTGCAAAATACATAACAAATGTTCACTACTAGTTCCTAAAAATGTTTAGTGAACTAATCCAAGTAAAAGGTAAACTGAAGAATAAACGAGTACTCCTATATCTTTCTCGAATGAATAAGCAAAACTGGCTGCAGAATTTCCAACTGTTTCGGGTCACAGAATGCGCAATGTGTACCAACATAATTATATAGAATGAAAATTCGGAGTAGAGCTAACTACCTGATAGTGGAGATGTTTAATTTTGATACACGACAAGGGAATTTCATACGGATGGTGGGCAGCTAATGCCCGAGCAAGTTCCTTATTGGAGAGAGGCATATCACTAGGAAAGCACTGCCTGAAGTACGCCATTAGACGCGAATCTCGGAGAGAGTGTGCCTTTTTCAGTACCAGTATCCTAAGAGATTACATTTTACATGAAGTATATCAGGAGCGAAGTAATAATACTGTAGACTGGTTTAATCTGATGAAATGTGGATGAGGAACTTCGGATTATCAAGTAGTCAAAGAAAAATCAATGAATTGTTCGGCACGAGAAAACATACGATCTGTTCATATTGTCTTGCATAGCATTGCTGATCTCGATGACAGTTCCAGTGTCAACAATTCCTTCATTTAGCCAAAATGCTCCATCAGGTAAGTTCTTCTTCTCCACTGATATTCGAAGCTTCACCACGTGTGTAGGAGAAATATATTTTAGCATACTCACCAACATATCATAACCAATGCCTGGCAGACATAATATTATTTCATGTTGAATCCATGTACTAAACCACAAATTTACAGTCAAGGACAAATGAGGAAGAGCAAAGCACATACCTTTCACCCACCCTGGTGTATTTATGACAAGAGGCATCCCAAATTTACCATAGTTTCCAGACTTGTCATTCGCACAGTATTCTTTCAAATAGTAATCGTACAACGCATATATAAAATTTAAATAGGTTGTTGGGTCCCTTTTTGAGTCGATGTCGCCGAAGAAAAAGCATCTGAAATCAGAAATTTGTGTAATCTATTATAGCTAAATTAGATATAGCAGATAATTGATTAAGTATCTTAAACCAAAGCAATATCTATGAAAAGACTACTATATTCCTTAGCCAAATCATAGACATGTACAAGCCCATGTCAACCATTTACGATTGCTACCGGAAGAAAAGTTGGAGATGGGGAACATTAGAATTGTCATACCTATCAGGGGTTTTCATGCAGGGCACTGTCAGATCTACATGGCAAAACAGAACATGAGTAATGACTAATGATGAACACATAAATTCCATTTTATTCACTTGACTCAAGAATACCTGGAGTTATTTGGTCAATCAATGTTATTGAGAGGAGGCCAGGAGGAGTGAACTCTGACTGCCCAACATCGGTGTCGAGGTAAGCCACCTTTTTATGCCTAAAAATAACAACTGAATCATAAGAATCCCTGCTAGCTTGTTTGATTTACACTGAAGTTTGATTGTATGTAATAATAAAAAGTCTTTCAATTGCATCGAAAAGAGATTCACTAGGTAAAAAAGTGAATATTTTAACAAGATTAATGGGTCACAGTTATTTCGCTTATACTGAAAGGAGCAATACTACGATAGCAAGTAACCACAAAATGCACTTGAATAAAGCCATTAAATATTTAAAACTTCTCTTATCAATGGATAGATATGGTTATGGATTGAGAAAGAAGATGAGTTCCTCTAAAATTTTTAGAGTAGTCAGTACGGTCCTCAAGCTATACAATTTCCTGTGTATTAATACCACTTGTTATCGTGTTCTTTCATATCTACCTGGATGATCATAAATTCATAATGCATTGGGCATACATTAAATACGACTTGTGCAAGAATGAAATATCCGAATTCACACACGTCAACAATAACTTATATGATCCCAAACAATATCATCAGTAGTACATTAAAAAACAGTAGCATAAACAAGTAAAGCAAACAAAAATACAAGATTAAGAAAACACATTTGAGCAGAAAAGAAGAAAGAATTAGCATTACCTGTGGAGTAGAAGATTAAGGAGGTGTCGGGAGAAAGTAGTCTTGCCAGAGTTTTTGGGGCCGCAAATAAAAACAACACGGCGGGCAGCAGAAGATGAAGAGAAGTCAGTAGCTATGGATTGAGCGGCATTGGACCATTCCTCCGGGATATATATTTCAGGCGACGGATTATCCGGCTCCATCTCTTCAGCTGCCAATGCTCACACTTGTGTACGATAATCAGCAACATAAGGAAACATATTAGTATTGATAATTAGTTGCTTCTTTACTCTTTTACTATCTAACCTCGGACATATACCAAATTATACAAAGTTACGGTCGTGGATTCAAATACCCTACCTACTCTAAGTTGTTCTTCTTTCTTCTTCGTTATCAGTAATATAGAACAACTAGATACTTCACAGACATAAAAATAACTAATAAGACCGATTATATGAACGAAGAGAGAGCAAATTACTAGCATATCAGAGTTATAGTAGCTAGTAAGTAGCAACAGAGACAATATTAACAAATTAGCTTCTTAATTCTTCAGATATCTAGCATCTCGAACTTATAGTAGCTGCCAACAGAGACAATTTTAACAATCAGCTTCATCTTAATTCTTCGAATTTCTAGCATTTCAAAGTTCTAGTAGCCAGCAACAGAGAACATATTAACGAATCAGCTCCTTCTTAATTCTTCGAATTCCTATCATCTGAAAGCTCTAGTAGCTAGCAACAGCGACCATGTTAACGAATCAGCTTCTATACATATTTTTAAGTAACAGCTCACAAATACACCAAATTAAACCAACATACCTGAGGAGTCGCGTGGAGCTGATAGGAGATGAATAATCGCAAACGGAAGCCTGAGGAGGAAGGCGGCGGTGGGCGGAGGTGGAAGAGAGATGTTGCAGGGAGAGTGAGGGAAGAGCGGGTGAGGATTTGAGCTCAAGTCTTTTAAGTATTGGGCTCGGGTCATGTAAAACGGGTTTTCGCGTTTGGACTTTAGCTGCTGGACCTATTGCAAACGTCTGGACTGAGGTTTAAGATTCATTTATTTAAGGCCATGTCTAAATGTTTGATTTGCTGTTACCTATTCATACACACTGATAATGTCGAATCTTTTGTAGTCGAATGGTAAGTTGTGACATCCGAATTCAATAACTCCCCGGAATTGGTGACAATCTGAATTAGGAGAGTTAGATAAATACTGATTAATGCATTTAATCAGATAATGCATCTATCTTAATGTCAAAGTCTTGTTTTTTTTTTTTTCGAATTGGCAAAATTAATATTAATAAGAGGATTTAAGCTCAAAAAGTTTACAACATGTTAGAGCCTTGTTTCCATGTTAAATTTGATGAATGCGGACATGTTACAATTATATTTGGTGTTTGCTTAATTTGTTCAGTTCCACTTGTCATTTTATGTGGGTATATGTCTAGACTTCCATGGAATAAAAGCCACAATGCAACATAGTAACATTATGTTAAGAAATACTATGCATTGCCTGAGAATTCAAATCACTCAGGATGGATCACTTCCAACAGCAGAAATGTACAGCAGATATTACTGCAACCTAGAAGTGACTAGCACTGAACTCTGAGTCCTGAAAAAGAAAAATCTAAAACCTCTAATTAACTTCGCGATGTTAAAAGAAATTCTCTAATCGTCAATTGTCTCTCTAATAAGTGATAAAACGGACACTTCGCCTCCAACTTTTAATAGTGAGAACACAAAAGTCTTACAATTTGCAATTCTCTAGGTGTAACACAGTCCTGGAAATAAATACTTATCTTCACATCCTTTTTTACGCTATTGTCAGACTGAATTTAAAAGCCATAAATTCGAGTTGTATCTTTTCGAGAAGATGAAACAATATAGTTATTGAAACTCTACGACACAACATTCTTCCAATATATTACCATATGCTTTTTCCGTTTTTTTGAAGTTGGTGAACGAAAATTAATAATAATTCTCAATTTTCATAGATTTAAGCCTAAATCCAGTTCATATCTGGTGGAGTGAGGGAACAAATAAGAGCTCAACTAAATCGTCGTATCCTTAGGTATGAATAAAATACACTACTGTTTCATGTTTTTTCTTCCACCTGTCTCATACTTTTTTTCTTTTAAAATTATTAAGAATTTGTGCTCAACATCAATGATTATCATTT
Source organism: Plantago coronopus (assembly GCA_036897195.1). Lineage (NCBI taxonomy): Eukaryota > Viridiplantae > Streptophyta > Magnoliopsida > Lamiales > Plantaginaceae > Plantago > Plantago coronopus. Next base: position 1,177 of record JAYMSL010003519.1, on the reverse strand, counting down.
ACGAATCATCTTTAATCGCATCATTAATCAACATGGAAAAGGAAAAGGTCCACACACTTCACATAAAAAAATTACGACGAAGCTGACTTACAACATAGTATACGTTTGGATTTCGAGTCTAAATCAACACCAAAAATTATTATAACAACATGATTCCGTGAATAACTCTTCAATTTAAACCTGAGCCATCGAGGACTAAAGTCGTAATATTCCTTTTTGTCTTACATTTTCTGGAAGATGGATCTTGGGGTAACATTTGTCCTTTGGTTATCATTTTATGTAGTATTAATTAAATCTGTGTGATTTGTAATTAAGCTATCCAACAAATGTCCAACATGTGCCATTCAACCTATTAACTATTTTTTATACAAAACACCCATCTGAATTAATACACTTGCGTCACGCATGAGACAAGATCCGCCTTCGAAGAAACATCTCTGTAAATGTTTAATAGTCGTCCCAATCTCAACTTATCATAAATTAAATAAAATAGAAAATATATCTGTCATTTTATTCAATTTCTATTATATACTTTACTTCACTTCATCTTATATATTTTAATTATTTGTACAGTCATTCTTTTAAATTATGTGTACGAGTTAATGAGAAATTTAGTTTTGAACGGACAAGTATTCAATATAAAAATACATTATATAATATTATCGATTTCGTAATGTACTGGTACTATGTTTTTCTATGATCTAGATGATGCCCCCACATGTGAAATAAGTCAAAGTCAAATATAATAGGAATATTATAAGAATGATTAAAAACTGAGAGAGGAGAACATTTGAAATGCAAATTAATTGGAATGTTACCACTTACCAACACCTGCAAGGCTGCAATCAAATTAGGCCCCAGTATGAATTTGCCCTTGAAAAGTAAATTTGCATTACGTAGTATTAATTAGTGGAAAAGTTATAGCTATCTTTTATACTTGTTATCATATAGTCCATGTTTTAGACTTTAGAGCCTTAAAGACAAGAGTCCCAAACTACCATTCATTTTTTAAGAGGCAAATCTATTCTAATCCTACTCCTACTCCTATACTAACCCAATACCAACCTTATACCCACACCAATACCAACTTTATACCCACACCAATACCAATCTTATATCACCAAATAAATCTCCACCTCCGGGAATCGAACCCGGGACCTCTCACCATTACACCCTG
>JAYMSL010003518.1:0-12345 GCA_036897195.1 Plantago coronopus | reverse complement strand
ACAATTCAACCCCACTTATACTACTTTACTTTCTATTAATTACTCCACTATACCCCACTTGTACTATATACCAATAAACTACTACTCTCCTTAAATATCGTACCAAAGTCAAACCGGGGCTCGTTTGAGCGGACGGAGGAGTATCAATTTTGCCCAAACACACACACGTATACTTGTTAAAAAAAACAGATGATAATTTGAAACATGCAATAATATTATCATGACCAATTAACGACTCCACTAATTTCTCATCTAGGTACTTTCTTGAATTTGGCCTATTGTTTGAATGTGATTATTCATTTTGACCAACCAATTGTTAGATGGACGTATGTACAACGTAGCTTGTAAACTATAAGTACAATCTTGTAATCACATTTATTTTTTCACAGTTATTCTTAAATTCGGATTTATTCAGTTAAATTCAATTCAGGTTTATTTAGTTTAAAAATTTTCGAACGAATTGAATATCAACAAAATTGTTAATATCGGAATAGTGTATCGAGAATAGTGGTTATACTCTCAGGTCTTGCTTAGTCAGGATCGATTAGTAATCGGTGGGGGTACATGTCTAGTTTGTTTGGTTTATAATCATGTCATCATGATGAGTTTAGTTATTTAGAATAGTAAACCTTTTTGCCCCTTTTTTTTAAAAAAATAAGAAAAACATGAAGCCTCTCAACATAAATTACATGGGATAAGTCGTGTTTCTTAAATACGCCTACACCTCAATCGAGATGATATATAACAAAATTCATTTTAGTCTTTCATGAAACCCTACTTCCTGCATCACCTCCCTCTCCGTCTTCACAATTCCAGCCGCACCTCCCTCTCCCTCCCAATAATCAAGCCGCGTCGCGCCACTCATACAGTTGTTGCCCCTCTCCTCCTTCCGGTGTTGTGACTCTCACCAGCTCCTCATCCTCCGGCCCCGTTGTGCCTCTCACCAGCTCTTCCTCCCGCTCTGTTGCGCCTCTCACAAGTCACCAGTCATCAGAGCCTCTCACCAGTCACCAAGCTCCTCCTCCTCCACTTTGATTTTGAACGGTATGTGTTGTTGATGAACTTGAACTTTGAAGAAATAGATATGTTTAAATGTGGCATAAATCTTGTTGTGTTTTTATTTTTGGCGTAATTATTTTGTTGCTAATAAGATTAAGCAAAATGTGTAATCAGATCTAGCTAGATTCGATGAATTTATGTCCCTTGCGTGTTGCAGTTTGTTAATGTTTGGTTTTTTGTTTTGTTTAAGAAAATGTTTTAATTTTTCGAATTAGTCTGGTGATCCAAATACGAAACCGATCCAAAATTTTGTTTCCGAATTCTACCCAAAAATTATCTGAATATGATTCAATATGAAATTACTGATCAGATCAGACTGGTCCGTATGCACACCTCTAATTGCATACTGCATGTGTACGTGCATATATCTTGATATCAAGAAAGATTCGAATGTCTGAGTTTGGTGCGACTGTTTTTTAGAGTATGGACTGGAAGAACTCTACTTCAGCACCAGATATGACTATATATGTTCACGTATATGAGACTATGATAGCTGGTGAGGTAGAGGCGGAATTTTTGTTTTGAAGGGGCTGCATCCAACACTTGAGTCAAAGAAGAAAAGGAAAGTTGTGGGGCTGTTGTCATTCTACAAAAAACTGATTTCGCCTCATCAGCAGGGAACAAGAGGAAATACACTACAAATCCCTCATACTAAAGGTGTACGAGTGGTTCTGGTACGTTTTATAAAACAACTATAAATGCACATACTATATATGATACATCTGATATATAACCAATCCTACGGTTTTTGTGGGATAGGATCAACTAGCTCAAGCGAAGATGCTTCAGAACCTTTAGCTATCCTGGCTAATGATTACGACCGTAACATTAGAAATCCACTTTACGACAGATTATACAATTGTGTTACTAGTTGCTTACCAAAACGAAATTTCAATCTAAGTGATTTTGTCCAGAATTCGTGGAATGTCGTATGAATCAATCCCTCTGTATGTAAGTAAGTTTGATCCGCCGAATATAACATGGGCGTCCATGACCATTAGTTATACTTCATGGGACAAACTATGTACTCAATGAATCCAAAAACTATGTACTCAATGAATCCAAATGTGTACTCTTTAGTGGGTACAATCATGCATCCCTTAGCATTTCAATCCGAGAAGTATCAAACCAGAGGAATTGGGATATACTTCCCCAATCAGGTGGGCTTTTATTTCATTATTTTATTTACTATTCTCATTATTGCAACATTTGCACTTTCCTTGCGCGACCTCTTTTTCCTCATTTGACTAGTATATTTATGACCTTACACATTGCAGAATAAATATTAAGGAGAGACCTCCTCACACATATGGTACTTTTACTGATTCACATCAAGCTACCAGTGAAGTTGTGTTTGCAAGAGGCGGGTCTCGAGAAAGGTCAATGTATGGTGTACAACATCTTGTAGTCCTCATTTCGCGTGCGATACAAATATGATAAATGTCGAATATGTTGGAGAACTAGATATTCAGTTTGGTTCTCTGGACAATTTGTTGCGAAACGTTCAATATGTATCCATGAAAAGGAATGGTTCAAATATTAGCACATCATTAGATGGAGGATTGATAGATTAATAAAGGATTGTATTACCATGTCTACTTTGAATAGTGAAAGTTTCTAGTTGACATAATTGTCCGAATTGAATAGTTAGCTAATTCGAGAATAAATTTAAACAAATTGTTCAAATTCATCTGTTTCAGTATGTATTTCAAGGCTTGATACTGATGCCGTGTGTTTGGAAGTGAATTTCAATCCAGCAAACTCAGTTGCAGTCCAGTTTTATTGATTTTGTGTTTGTTAGTGGATTTAGTTCATTTTCACTAGAATTTAATCATTGTTACTCAATTATTTCACCTTCTCTCTCTAGGCCATCATGTGTCATTATTATATCTTCATTTTATGATGAATCAATTTAATATCCTTTTGATTTTTGTCTTTGCATTCTTATTTTTTATTTTTCTCCCTTTATTTTATCATTATAACTAACTCAAAATCAATCATTCAATTAACTTTCACTTATTAAAACCTACACAACCTACTCAAATATAATAATTATCTCTACTATAATCACAATCCATTTTCAAACACAAAAATTTAAAACTCAATTTAAATCCAGATACTATTCACAATTCAGTTTTTTTTCAAAACTCAACTCGAATCTAGTTTCGAATCAACTCCCAAACTACCAATCACTCAGATGGCCTCTTCAAATTTTCACATACATGATACACCCCATATTATAGGGCTGGGTTGGCTCTCCCTAAACAAGTGTAAATAGTCCGAATATGCATAATCATCTTCTAGCTGTAAGATTCTTTTAAGTCATTCTTCATCATCAACTTCCATCTGACAGTCTGATTATGAACTTTGTAAATCATTTCCTGTTGGAAGATAAAAACAGTTGCTTTTTGCTTTAGCTCTTTTCACTTCAATCAAATCAAATAATGTAGAAGAGGCATCACCACCATTGTTTTAAACCTTCCACATTTCCCTAACAAGAACAGAAACATAAAAATGGAAATCTCACCATCCTTTTTCAAGTTAATAGTCGACCCCTTATCCGAGAAATTAGTAAGTCTCTGTTTTTTTTTCCTTTTTCTCTGTTTTTGCAGCTAGTTAGTTTACTTCCCTATTTCTGAACCACTATGTTTTATCAGAGGATACCAGAAGAGTTTACACGAAGATATGGGAAGGACCTGCCTGATTCCGTCTTCTTCAAGGTTCCGTGTGCTTCCAAGCTATGGAAAATTGATCTGATTCGTGATGATAATGGTGACATATGGTTTAGTAATGGATGGAAGGAATTCAAGGAACACTACTCCTTGCAAATTTTATATTTATTGGTATTTCAGTTCGATGCCGAATCGTCGAAATTTGATGTTTGGATATTTGATATTACTGCTACTCAGATTGATTACCCTCTTTATCATCAAAATTCTGCTTATTTCTTGGAGAGAATTTCTGAGGAACAAAATGGTAAATTTTGTTTCATCATTTTGCTTTAATTTGTGCTGCTTTCTCTGTTTTGCATTTTAATTAATTTCTGAGATAGTCTGTTGAGGGCGGAGATAGGGGTGGCGGTGGCGGCGACAGGGGGCGGTCCATCCAAACTGTTGAAATTCTTATATTTTTATATTGAACTTCGAAATTCTGGAGTTTCGCCCTACCAAAATTTCTGAAATAGTGTTTTCGCCAACCCTTACTTTCATTTTTCATTCCTGGCTCCGTACCTTAGTCTGTTTTGTCTTTAATCTATTACTGTACGTACTTGTTACTACATTAGTATATGCTTTCTTATGCTTGTTAGCCATTTTGAGTATTTTGGTAGAAGTAATTAGGAGTTTGTGATAATGGCATAGTCATACAAGGATAAACTGTTTGTGTAAAATTTGCATAAATGTTCAATTCGAGGACAGATTAAAGTATTAGCTAGACATTAAAATCGAAGACCGGTTAAAGTATTAACGTAGTCGTTAAGTCACGATTCCTAGGCTGATAGGTTTTGTTTGATGTTCAATCAAGTATGTTGCATTTTCTGTTGCAAAGTGATAACTGCTTAGTTTCTCTTGCAGTAGTAGTTAAGATAACACTGATCTTGTGAATGTAAACTCTACATTTTGCTTTCTGTTATTAGATGTCCGTTGTGCTGAAAGCGCTGATCAATTGGATGGATCACGCATAGGAACGCCTAAGAGCTTCACCAGGCAATTGATGATTTGCAATGCACACAGAATTGTGAGTGTTCTTTAGTAAACCATGCTTTTATGTTGTGGCTTCAATATTTCCTAACGAATGATTGTCATGACTTCCTCCTATGTCTCAGCTGTTACCAAGGGAGTTTACTGAAGGCACCGATATAACAACAGATAGGGACGTAACGCTGCTGGGTGTAAATGGAAGGAAGTGCACTGTTCCTGTAAATTATAAAAAGGGGGGCACATATGAGATATGTTCTGGATGGAATAACTTCCTCAAAGAAAACAATGTTATTATTGGCAGCAAAATGTCATTCACCTTGGTTCCGAGTTCTGACAATGTGATAGAAACCCGAATTGTGGAATGGGGAACCAACAAAAATAACACATTTAACAATCTAGAGTGGATTGGAGGAAGGTATAAACTTGTTGCTTCAGCTGCAACACGGGACAATGCAGCTAGAAGGCCTAATGCTGTTTCTTCAAGCTCTACTCAGGCTAATGAATATGAGTCGCACGATTCTCGAGTTTACTTGGGAAAAATCTCTAAACCTCGGAAATGTAAAGAGAAAATTGCCGAAAATATATCGACAGTGCAGATGACAGGGAGAAAGAGGCGTAAAACTGGTGGTTTACTTGAAAGTCCATTGAGAAGATCAGCCAGGAAGGTGAAGCGTAGTGGTAAGTCCATTTCTATGTTTCGCCATTTTCTTGCTGATGTTAACACATTTTGCTAGTAAAAGTTATCCCATCAGGCTCAAGGAACTTGATAATTAACTGTACTATGCACATGTTTAGTTGTAGACATAAAAGGTTCCTGTGGAATATACGTGACTGGATGATACATTTAACTGTACTATGCACATGTTTAAGATAACATTGATCCCTATCCAACTAAATGGACTAATTATAGCTCTAAACTCAACTTGTTCCTTTGCAGGAACTGTTGGTGGTCATACTGAAACCACTGAGAATGAGGAATGTTCCAATGATCAAGGAGGTGGATCAGGCACTGGCATGAGTTGGGAATTCACCAAGCGGTTGACGATTTATAATGCCAACAGAATTGTAAATATTTGTTACATAACATGCATACTTTTCAAAATCTGATTTGTGGTTATCTATTTTTAAGTGTACTACTTCCTATGCAAAGGGCTTGAGCGTACAGCTAGCCCTTATAGAGTTAATTTGTGATGAACTTTCTTCAATATTTCAGGTACTACCGAGGGAGTTTACTGAAAGCACCGTTATAAATACAGATAGCAAGATAATGGTGCGGGATTTGGAAGCAAGGATGTGGCCTGTTAGTGTAATAAGAACAAGACCTGGGACATATGCCATTAGTGGTGGATGGAATAACTTCTTGAAAAACAATGACATAATTATTGGCAGCATAATTTCATTGACGTTCGTTCAGAGTTCTCACAACATTATAGATGCCCGGGTGGTGGAAAGGGGAACAGACAAAAGGAAGCTATTCAAGTTTGTAAAGAGAATAGGGGGAAGGTTTACGTTTATTGCTTCACTTGCAACACGTGATCATGCAAGAAGGCCTAAAACCGTTCCTTCAAGCATTGATCATGTTAATGATGAAGGAAATGAATATGAGTCTCACGATTCTGTAGTTTTATTGGGAGACTCGTCAAGATCCCAGAAAGGTAAAAAGAAATTTGTTAAAATGACAGGGAGAAAGAAGCTGAAAACCAGCAATTTACTTGATAATCCAGTGAAAAGATCGGCTTGGAAGGTGAAGCGTGGTGGTAAGTCCATCTCTATGTTTCGATACTTATAATTAGGTTTCCTCTCATTTTAGTTTCATTTCGATGTGTCGGTTGCTTGGTCATTTTATTGCTGATCTACACATATTTTGCTAGTAAAAGTAACTACATTTGGCTTGAAGACCTTGATAAAGAAACATCACAATCTGTTTTAAGTGATCTTACTTGTGGAATCTGTGATTATGGTGAAGAGAATGAATCCTATCTCACATTACACTATACAGTCATTTTTCACTTTAATTGTAGATATAGAGGGTTCCTAAAGGGATGTAAGCGTCTGGACATTGATGCTGTTAAATGGACGCTTTATAGTTCTGAACTCGAGTTTTTGGTTCACATGAACAGTTGATGGTCGTACTGAAACCACTAACAATGAGGAAAGTTTCAATGCACAAGGAGGTGGATGCAATGGCAGCCGTTCAGGATTCACCAGGAAATTGATGGCTTATAATGCCTACAAACTCGTAAATATTCTATTACATACGCATCAGGTTTTTTGTTTCTTATGTACTAGTACTAGATTTCATTTTGTTGAACTTTCTTTAATAACGCAGGTACTTCCACGGGCATTTACTGAAAGAACAGGTATAACAGCAGATAGTGAAGTAATGGTGCGGGATGAGAAAGCAAGGACTTGGCCTGTTAGTGTAATATATGTAAGGAGAGGTAGATATGATATTTGTCGTGGATGGAATGACTTCCTCACAAACAATGATGTGACTATTGGCAGCACGATTTTATGCACCTTCATTCCGGGTTCTAACAATATAATAGAAGTCCAAGTGGTGCAACCCGGAGCGGACAAACATAAGCTATTCAAGTATGTAAGGTACAGAGGAGGAAGCAATGGCGCAAAAAGGCTTCAAATTGTATCTTCGACTGTAGACAATGAGAAGGATTATCGGACTACAGAACAAGAAACTGGTCCTCGTGCAGGCAGAATCTGGAAATACTCCATGAAAATGAAGAAGTATCATAAACTGACACTGGTGAACAAGTCTGCTCAGCCTCAAGTTTTTTACAATTTTGTTTTAATCATGAATTTCGTATTTCAGCCTTTCTTCTTCATTATGTCAGGAAATCTCCAAAAGTTTCGCAGTGGGCACTGGAATAGCGTCAGGCAGATCCATATTACTGAAGGATGGAAACAGGAAGTTGTGGCCAGTCGATGTATTTTTTTCGAATACGAACGGTCGTCACCGGTATCACATTACTACTGGCTGGAATGACTTCTTGGTGGGCAACAAGGTTGCTGAAGGAAATACTGTTGAATTAAAACATACTCGAAGTTCTGGGAACGTTATTGAAGCTCGAGTGCTGAAAAACGGAAGAAAAGTTAAACTTTTTACTACGAAGGCACGAACTCCATCCTCCAAGGCCAAGTAATCTGCAAATATGTGGCAGTAAGCAATTAGTACTGGATTGTAAGCATAACTATGGCTGATTGGCTGGACTAGTTTGATGAACTACTGTCTTGTGCTTTAGAGCTTGTTCTTTGAAGCATATTGACAGTTTGACACTTGTAGAAGAAGTGCATTTGTTTTTTCAAGGCCAGGCAATGTAGATCTAATCTCTGCTGTTCGATAATCTTTAGTTTGTGCTGAACTACTGTTAAAGTTAAAATTGTCGAAAAAACAATTCAACAGACTTCCAAACAAGCAAATTGATCAATTAAAGAACCCATACGGTTGGACTGCAAACTTGCAAGTTTAAGCATTCAGGCATATAAACTTGGGTGCCCTATAAACTTTCAAGTTCTACAGAAATATTACGAAACATTACACATTCTCTATCGAAACATCACATAAAATGTTAGACTAAAACATTACACATTCTTCATCAAAATATTAGACATTATCCATCAAAATATTAAATTGCACTATAAATAAAACATTACATATCCTTCATAAAAATATTAAACTGCTTAAAAACTAAAATATAACACATGTATCACCGAAAGTCAAAAACATTACACATCCCATCAAAACATTATACATCATAACCTCTCCTGGGAATTTGTACTATTAATATAACAACTAAAATGCCTTTCTTTAAACCCAAAGTGTTCTTTTAAAAATGTTTTGTAGTTTCCTATATATATGGAAAATAGTTTTGTAGTAATCTTTTGGATGTTTTAAACATGCACTTGAGTCTTTAATCATCATTTTTCTGTATACATGGAAAAACTGAGTTTTACAAAAGTGCCCCACCACGTCTTATATTTTAAATATAGTATACATATATTTTAATTTTACCAATCATCATGTTAATTATTTGAAAACAAGTATCACGAAATCAGTCATAATGTTTTTTTATAGATGGTTGGTTGGTCTTCATAAAATGTGTAATGATTGTATATTCTGGTCCTCTCTCAGTTTTTTTTTTTAAGGAAGATAAGCTCAAACCCAATTTAAGCGGTGGACTAAGAGTAACAACTGTGTGTGAAGACCAAGAACTCGTTGTTGGCTTGTTTCTACACAAAGGACTAAAAACGTGTTACTTGCTTTTACGTTTTAGTTAAATAAGGCGGACGTGTTAGGATTAGAACACGTGGCTCTTGATCCGACGGCTCCTGTACGCCGATTCGGTTATGAGCGGTTATTTCCGTTCTGTTGTATAAATAGCTAATCTGAGCTATTTCATTCTCCAACTTGTAATTCAGATCATTTCTGCAATCAATGGAAACTTTGTTGACAAGCCAGCTTCGTGATTAGCTTGGTAAGTCGTCGTTCTAGTTTCGATTACTCTCGTGATAGAGCAATCGTAACACTGTGTTATCTAGTATGTCTTAGTAAAGCTAAATTAATAGTCGAAGGAAGAACAACACCTAAATAGGAAGGGAATACTTAATAGCTCGAGCAAAGAACTCAACGACTACTTGTTTCCTATTGGGTCCTCGCTCTCTAGCTAGGTTGAATTCTGGTGATCTGTCAGTGAAACAACATTTTGGTGGAAATCAATAAACTAATTTACATAAATGTTAGTACATCCTAGTATTTGTTTTCTTGTTTTTTTTAAAAAAAAAGAAAGACGTAATATTGCAATTACAATTATATATAGTGATTTTTTTTTCAAGCTTCAACCCAGAGGAAATGGCCATCCATTTCACGATTGAACTTGTAACCTTTTGAATATAAGATGTCTCAACTTTCCACTCGACTACAAACGTGTTAACGGTATTTGTTATATTAAAATATTATATGAGTGAAAATTTAAACTCCAGACATTTGTAGACTCCTTCAAAAACTTCAAACAAATAAAAATGAAGTTAAGTTTCATTTAATTTATACGAAAATTTATGAACTGAACTGAATGGACCTAAATTGACTTGAATGAACCTGATTTAAACTGAACTGATTTTAAATATAAATTTCAACTAAGCACAAATGAATTGAACGATCTGAATTGAACGGAATACAAATGAAATTAAGATTGAAAGGTAAGGTTTATTTGTGAAAGAAAAAGAAACACTAGGATGATTGCATAAATTTCCCCTCTAAGATTCAGAAGGACGAGTCGAGTGAGAGTGGGCAACACTTGGAGGAAATAGATTTCTGGAAAACAAAACCACCGTTGATCCTGACCGGTGCAATCGATTCCTTGTCTCATACTCTTCATCTTCACCTCCTCAAAACCAAACCATGATGAACACCAATTCCACAGTGTACCCAAAAAAAATTCACCACGAATGGACGCCAATTCACCAACAAGAGGGCTTTCTTGCCGCGTATTGTTGAACAAGGATGATACCACTTCTATTTTCGTAACTTCATTATTCTTTTCTCTTAGCTCAAATTCGGTTAGTTAAAGTCATCACGTTTCTGAATTGAATTTTTTGATTTCAGAAAATACCTTGTCAATTTGTGAAGGGTCTTGGGGAAGATTTGCCTTCAGAAGCCACTCTCAGAATTGATGAATCTGGAAAATGCTGGAAAGTCACAGTGGAAAAGTTTAAGGATCAGTACTTCTTTACTGAAGGCTGGAAAGATTTTGCACAAGATGTTGATATCAAATCCTGGGAGTATTTTCTGTTTAATACAAGACTTGGTTTGAACTCAGGTTTGCTTTTCTTTCTTTATTGTTCTACAAATTGTAACTTTATGCTTTCTGGGGCTAGAGATATGCATTTTGTTTATTTAAGCTTTATTGATCTAGGGTGTTGTATGTGTGTTGGTTCTACAACTCATTTTGTGAACATTTTCGGCAAGTCCAATTCACATTCAATACTTACTGATACTGTTGATCTTGGTCATTTTGAGTGTTCATCAAATAAAATTCTTGTACAGATTCGATAGATCATAGATAGATCATAGAATATGATATTGGTGGTATTAAAACATGGTCTCGTCTGCATGTTAGTCATATCAAGCATACATTGCAAAGGTACTTGTAGATGATAAACATTCAAGTATCATTAGTTATATTAGGTCTGTTCATCATGTCTAGGGTAAACTGAATCATTACGGGTGGTTTCTGGTTGTTTAGGAGAAGGAATTTGCTATAACTGTAAATTGACAATATATGAACAGGTTAGGATATGCCTTGCCAGTTGCCACCCTCCAAGCTCCATCCGTTCTCCTATAATCCTCTAGATTTTGTTTTCATGAGTAGGTCAGGATAAGGATACTGTTACCAATCCAGAAGAGGCTCCTTGTGTTGGGAAGAATTGGTCATTTACAAAGGAACTGAAGGCGAACAATGCATTCAGACTTGTAAGCGTTCTAAAAAAAATGCTTGTAACTCTATGCTTATTGAAATTTTTGTATTCTTATTTCGCTGAAATTATCCATCATATCAGGTACTTCCTAGGAAGTTTGCCATAGAAACCGGAATAGCCAAAACTAAAAATTTAACACTGATGGATGCAAAAGGAAGGCATTGGCCAGTTCGTGTTGCTGATAGATGTGGAGACATTACGATGGGTTCTGGATGGAATGCCTTTCTGAAAGCCAACATGGTGGTTATTGGGAGCATAATATTGTTTAACTTCGTCTCATGCTCTAACATGACGATGGAAGCACAAGTGGTAAAAGATGGGACAGATGAAAATGCGCTATTCAATTATGTGAAACAGAAAGAGGGAAAATATGAAGTTGTTACTTCACATAAGACAAGTGAGAGAACAAATGAAAAGACACTACTCAACTCTGTGGAAAGGAAGTGTAAGACACGTGGATATGAAGAACCTAACATTTCGAGTTTGAAACGGACTTATGAAAGCAGGGGTTTTGGTGGAGTTCTGAGTTTCTCCAAGAAACTGAAAGAGCATCACCTAAACATGATGGTGAATACTTTAACTCCTTTTTTCTTTCGTTTTCTTTGTTTAGATAACGGGTCTTGTTAGACTTGGTTAACACTTCATTGAATAAATGCACACGAATACATTTTTTGAACCATACACAAATGTGAACTCTTAATTATTGGAGATATAGCATAATTGATCATATTCCACACCTTTCTACAAACTTGAGGTATTAGTGAGATGGTACTCTATAGTTAGCTATGTGAAGTTTGGGTTTCTGGGGGTGGGGTAAGTTGTTCAGGTTGGTAGCTTCATTTTTGAGTTCGTGTTTAGTTTGTTCTTTAGAAACATGCTTCATATATATTTCAGGCGATTCCGAAAGAGTTCATTACCAGCAGCGGAATAACTAGAGGCAGAAAAATAATTCTGAAGGATGCAGAAGGCAGGGAGTGGCCAGTTCGTGCTACGGCTAGAAACTGTGGCAGGGTTTTTTTTTCTGCTGGAGGGGAGTAGGTTTTGGTGGGGGAGCAAAGCGGGGGTGGGAAGTCCATCTGGTTCGAAGTTTATGCAG
>JAYMSL010003517.1:0-12346 GCA_036897195.1 Plantago coronopus | reverse complement strand
ACGACTTCTACCATAACTATTAAAAACTGATTAGGAAAAGAATTCTATTATAATAAATCTACCATCTAATGTCGAACTAGATTAGGAAAAAGAATCTTCTTCGAATTGAACTGCATCACAAACACTACTTAAAAATAAAATTAAAGTAAACCGAATATAACTTTACTCCTCAATGATATATCTTCATCTCACAAGTCACAAACCAAAACATATTGTATCAATGAATGAAGTGAACCGGACATAACTTTACTCTTCGGAAATATATCTTCATCTCACAAGTCACAAAGGCCAGGAAATGTAATATCTTACTATTCACTTCGAATACAACTTCATCAGAAGAACCTAATTAAGGCTTCATCAGATTTAAAGAGTTTTAACTGTTTAACTGCTTAAACTGTAAGAACATTTTTATGATAACTTTCAAGCCTTTTCCTTCCTGCTGGTGATTCTTTTGAAGTATGAGCATTTCTCATATGTCAGGCAGTGACAGAAAACAATGTAGCTCCTTTAAAAAATCACTTCCAGCTTCAAAGCAATTGAACAAAATCCTCACAAGATGATCAGTGACCATGATATATATTCATATTCAGACTTCTTCTACAATGTTGTTATGAGAAATTTAGCAACTTGACAATATATGAATTCTAAAGATAGTTTCTGCTGCAGCTCAGACTGCAGATTGCATAGCTTCAACATCAAGCATTTCACATTTTCCTAACCTATACAACACTGACTAAGGGACCATATTGGGCTCAATATCGTTGGAAAGGAACGATTAGGAGGCGAGAATATTGCCTGAAGTCCTAAGGATGGTATGTCATTGATGATCTTGTGAAGTTCCCTATTGAGTTCAGTTTAGGAAACCCTTCATGGCTTCATATAGAGAAAGGAATTCAGCTTTAGTTATCGGAACATTACTCAGATTCGCACCTTCATCATCATAGTTTCAAAAGGTGCTCATATGTTTAGTTAGAATGTGATGAAGAGAAGAGACATGATGAATTGGAAGACTTGCCACACTAAGTAAAGATAGAAAGAAAGATGAAGAAGAAGAAAAAAATCCCATTCTACAACCAAAATATAATGTCAACAACAAGTAGACTACGTTTGTTGCCCCTGTTTAGCAAAAGTGTGTGAACCTAGACACGAACACACGTCTAACAGTTCTCCCCTATGTGACAAGTCCTTAGAAGCATTACTTACGCGAGCAGAGTTTAATCTAAATTACAATACCAGGGACACAAACCAAAAAAAAAAGACGTAAAATTGTAATGGAACTCGATTTTGTACATGAAGAAATAGATTATTGCCAAAATCAGTAGTTTAGGAGTTAGATCATCAATATATGATTGATCCAGGTGTTGTGTTTATTCACTTCAGTGAGAATGATGATGATGATGATGATATTTTATCCCATGTTGTCATTAGATGATCGCGAAGAAGAGTCCTGGACCTGTTCGATCTGGCGAACCACTTCTTCCAACTCCAACCTATCGTCCGCATCCTCATTGCAGCAACCTATCCCAATCTGCAACAGCTTCTCCATTTCCGGCCTGCAGGTTGTTGGTGCGTTCATTTCTTTGTCAAACACTTGTGCGCTGTTGGCACTCGCATCCCGAACTATCTCATTGATCCATCCTGCCAATTCTGGCCCGTATGCTCCAGACCCTTGGTCCAGGTGCTTGGCCACATACCTGCCAGTCATTGTTTCAAGTATCAAAACCCCCAAGCACCAGACATCGGTTTTCTTGGATGTACGACCTTGTTTGGCGTATTCTGGTGATTTGTAAGCTACCAGGATTTGTGGAACTTGGTTCGGGTTCACCACTGGGACGAGAGTGTAGTCCATCAATAGAGGGTTGTAGTCCCTGTCAAGAAGCACGTTTGATGATTTCAGGTGACCATGGGGAACAACCACGCTTGGAAGCTCGTTTTGGAGATAAACTAGCCCCTTGGCGACGCCTTTTATGATTCTCAATCTGGTTGCCCAGCTCAATCCAGGTTTCTCTTCTGAGTGTTTTCCTGCATATTGATATTGCATCATAACCACATTTCTGTGTATCAGTTTTACTACTACTAACATTGACACAAATATGAATATTTCAGAGAAAGTTAAAAAAAAATTGTTCAGAATCAACAAAAAAGAGAGGTGTCTGGAAAAACAATTTCGAGTTTCTGCGAGTGGTGTAAAAGAATCTATTTTTTTTAGATAAGGGTATGTTCTATAGCAACTTCAGATGATTCTCATAATACTTCACTTTTTTTTCTTTTGCATTTTCAATACTCAGAATCATTTGCAAAGAGGGACTATATAGATGCTTCATGCTTGCAGTAGTCATAGATGGAACTTTTGAAGAGATATAAGCGATTTATTGATGAGTTTCTGGCAGGAAATGTTGAAAGGAAAGAAGTACATATTACTAGTAGTGCCGAACAGAAGGTACTGACCGTGAAGGTTCGCGGCTAAGCTGCCATTGTGCACGAAGTCGAAGACCAATAGCTTTTCTTCCTTACGATACAAATATGCTACAAGAGGCAATAGATTCGGGTGCTTGAGTCTTCCGATCCTCCTCATGTGCTCATGGAAGTCTTCCTTGGCAATGTTATTCATTTGCTTGAACCTCTTCACAACTAGCGCCTCTCCATCAACTAACACGGCCTTATAGGCTGCTCCAAAGTTCCCACTCCCCAATACTTCTGCCGACGCCCTCATGAGGTCTTGCAAGTCAAACTTTTGCCTGTCGTCTCTCACGAAAGTCAGTTTACCAGGCTGTTGGTGCTCAACTTTCTTTGGTGGGGAAGCTCCAGCTGCTGCTACTGCCTCAGCAGGGGCAACAAGGCCAGGTGATGCCACTCCAATGGTCGCTTCGTCATCAGGTGGTGTCACGACTGCTCTCCCAAGCTGGGGTGTTGGGTTTTTCTTCTTGCGTTTAATAAAAAACACAAGTAATATCGCCAGGAGCAAGAACAGCGCAATAACTACAATGATTATAGCGATTCTTCCACCGGATGATGTGCCCTGACCTGAATCTGCACCACCTGCGGGTTGGGCCGATTGGTCAGGATGAAGATTTGGTTCTGCCTCAGGTGGAGGGATAGTCGGATCACAAGCTGCCCCTAAAGGTGGCCCACACAGAGCTTTATTACCTGCGAAAATGGTAAACCATCTTAACTAATCGAGCACTCAGATAGATTATTGAACTGATCATATCTTGTTAACTCATAATTCAGATACCTGAGAAGGAACTTGGATTCAATCTGGCTAATGCAGCGGGAATAGGACCTTGCAATTGATTGTTGGAGACGTTAAGGTGCGTAAGGAATTCAGAGCTAATGGCAGGTATGGTTCCTGTGAATTGATTGTTTTCAAGTCTTAGCTCGATAAGCTTAGGCGATTCCAGGGACGAAGGAATGTTCCCGGTAAATCTATTGTTCGCCAGGTGAACTTTCTTCAAAGAAGTCATGCCCCTGAACGCATCTTCAGCAATTGGCCCTGAGAACTTGTTATTGGACAGGTACAACGATTTCAAGGCTCCGACTTTCCTCCAATCAGGCATCTGCCCCTCAAAGTTGTTATGCATGAAGCTGAGAGCTCGCAAGAACCGTAACGGAGCAAGGGCATCGACGTCAATCTGGCCCTGAAGGTTCATGTTCTCGAGCTGTAAGCCCCATACGAAACCATTGTAGCAAAGAACGCCAGCCCAGTTTCCCTGGCTGCTGTTTCCAGAAGGACACGGTTGGACGGAAGGATTCCAGTTGGCTAGTGCAGGGTCGGCATTCGCCAGGGAGCTTTTGAACCTTAACAAAGCTTGAGACGCGACATCAGGTTGTGCCAGGACAGGCAACACAATCGAAAGAAGCAGCAGCAGCGGCGCGAGGGCTGATAGTAGGCGGCTTGGGCGCACAGAATGGGCTGCCGCTTGCGCGCCCATCGGCATTGGTGTTAATCCTGATGGATTAACTGGTATGTTGTTGGATTTCCAGAAATGTGTCTGTGTATGAATGTATATATGATGTTAGAGGTTGGTGGTTTGTGTTGAAGAAATGAACATGGGAGGGAGGAGGGAATTGCCAAGGTAAAAATGTAGGTTGATGTGGTAACTTTCCCTCTTTCTCTCTCTCTTTTTGGGTAATTTTTGGGTCTTTTTATGAGAGAGAGAGAGTGGAACAAACAAAGGCAGAAGAACATTTGAGAGCATTTTTGTGAGATAAGAGATGTGTAGTAATTTTTTGGTTAATTTTGAGGAGTGATTCAACGTCTTTTGTGGACATTGTTTATGTGCCAGAGATTCATTCGGAGCTCATTCCGTATGCCTTACTTTTAATCACTGGAAGTTGGAAACATCTTCTTTTATACTGTCTTTTATGCTCCTATAAAAAGTAAAAAGTTTTTCTAAAAAATATGTTTTCTTATAACATAATAATAAACTGTTTTAAAAGTTGTTTCGGAATGTTGTAAACATGTGTTTTAGTGTTTTGTGATACGTTTTCCTCTGTAAGGCCTTCATAATTAGCCAAAACCTAAAAAAAAAGTTTTAACACTTTGAGAATAATAAGTGTAGTTAATCGATATAGAAAATCTTGCTCGGCATAATGTGTAGATGTGGTTAACATGTGGCAGCTTATTATTCCTGGGACAGGAGCTGGCACAGGAAAAGCCACAGAAAATCCCGCTCGTATTAATTCGAGCCGGATCGATTTGTACATGACATAACATTGGGCTAGTCAAGAATCATTCTCTGTTTTGCCTCCATTCTTTTTTAAAACGGTAAAATTGTATTAATATAGCATCCAACTGGTAGTGAAAAGGAGTTACACGCTGACAAAACCTGTACAAGAGAAGAGCCGTCCACCGACAAAGCACCAACTAAAGTGAGTTGAGATCAAAACTGAAATAGTACTAAGAACAACCAAACACATGTAGCCTATAAGATATGAAAGACTAGTCCGACCAACCTCTCAACTTGACCCACGAGGAAAGGTGTTCATAGCTAGTACTGATTATGCCTTCTATCTATTTTAAATATTAGGAGACTGCATGAAAGTATAGTATAAAATGGATTCGAAATTTGTATGAAATTAATATTAATTAAAAATTATTATAACTAGATCGACATTAATTAGAAATTATCTATAACATAAATTAAAAATTATCTATGTGATGAAATTATCTATTAGAATTTATTATTTTCTTGACGTGTATGTTTTCTATTGGATGTAATTATTGTTTTTTTCACCATAATTAGTAAGGCCAATATATAACACATTTTCCAGATTTTATGGAACGCATGGGTATATACTTTGCATGATGCTCGCATGTAAGCATGATATATGGATATTTGTGGTATTTTAAGCCTCTAAGGAAGTATATGATATTAGAATATTCTTATCTCGAGATTGTGAGTCGTTCTCCAATAATGCCTATATCACCTGCAATGAACATTAGGTTCATTTTGATAGGTATGTTGTTCGAAGTACAAGAATGCACTAAAATCAACATTTATGCCATAAGAGGAAATCATTGAAAGACTCGTACTGCTACTCCGGTACCCCCTTTGGTGGCTATACGTTTTCCTTACTTCTTTGAACATGGACTAACATTGTTCAATGATATGCTTCGCAAAATTTCAAATGTTCCTTCACATTTTGATTTGTTTTGTACCAGAGTAAACTTGAAATGCCGAAGCTACCTTCTGGCTGTATGATTAATTTCAACCAGCACCATGGAGAATCAGATATGGCCTCTGGTATATCATTCTTCATCTTACGTCATGCTATCGGGGAGAATTGGAGATAAGTTCACTTCTCTTACATTATGCATATCCTTGTTGAGTACAAATTGTGTGCGTTTTCTATTAGAATATCATGTGAAGGGAACGATGGTATAAGGCTAAATGGTTATATGCATTGATCCTTTGTATGCTAGGGATCTGTATGTTATGGGATATTCTAATAGTGCAAATATGTGCATATTGGGTTTTAAAACTCTATTACTATATGAATGTAGTAAATAAAAGTCAAGGGAAGTGTAATTGTGAAAGCATGTGTTTTACCATTGAGTCTACCTTAATTGGCCTTGACAAACATTATGTTGTGCTTATTATGCATTGTTACATGTTCATATGACAAAATTGACTTCTCATATTTACCAATATTTCTCGTAAATTAATATTACACGTTTTATTATATGTTTATCTTGATCTTATGCTTGGTGTGTTACTGTTGCCAGATACAGCTTGAGCCAATTTTCGAACTGAAACAAACATAACGTTATCGATTCCAATTTCTTGAAAATCCGAGTAACATTATTCTTCAGCCTTCTTAAACTCAACTTGAGCTCAGTTAAATGAATCTGAGATAGGCACAAGAAGGCAGAATCGTATTGTAAAAGAACTCAATACAAAATCGTCGTATATAGTAAGTATATATCATGAGTTGAGTTAGCTACGACAATCCTACACAGCAAAATTGCCTGTATATTCAAAACTTTATATTTACAACATGTTATATGATTTCCATACACTTGAAAGAACTCCATCCCGCTTCACTTCAGGAGCACAAGTGTAGGAAATTTACAACTGTGGAACAAAACTGGAGACAGGTGATTATATTTTGAAAACCGAATTCATGCCCATCCTTAACTACTCCAGATATAGCAAGCAGCCACTGTCACTTGGAACATTTCCTAGAATAATCTAATCTGCATCCACCCGATATGACCAGATTAAATTTGCAGCAGCTCGTTTGCAGACTCCTGACCTCAAGCTCCATCGCATCACATGACTTGGGTGTTTTTATGCATTAAATATTGCCCATCTGCTTAGCTGAATCACCACGTTTGGATAGCTTGCTCAATATAAAACCCATAGCAACTTTAGCACCCAAGCTTGAATGGCCTCTAGATAAACAGATAACACCACCAACTAAAATTAAAGCGTTGGCAATTATTTTGCTCGAAGGCTTCTTTGTCAGCTTCCTCATTTTGCGTTTACACGTCCCAACTTGGTGATCGGTGCTTCTTGGTGAGTTTTCTGGACTGACAGAGCTGGTCACATCGTTTTTCAGTTCAAATTCGGTTGGAACCTAAGTCAAAATAAATCAAGTATTGATCAACACCAAACGTTTAGACTATCATGTCAAGAAAGCAGAAACAGGGACCATTCAAGCTACTCTGGACTTGTTTTCCAGCTTCTAAGAACATACACTAGCCTCTTTCTGAACACAAAAATTCCAGCTTTTGTTAGTTCGAAATTGCTTTACCAAGTGGTTGAGGATACCCACTAACTTGGTACTTGCCAGAAAGATTGATGGAAACCTCTTCGGTGTACAAAAATATGGTCTGGTTACGTTAACAGTGGCCAAGCATGAAAAGGTATCTGACTCTTACATACATCATCATCACCACATAAATTTACACCTAACAATATGTTCTGGTTCAAGAGAATATATAAAACATCCTTATCCACCATCCATCTACTCCATGGTAGATGTATTAAGATTATTTCACACGATTGCAAACAGTGGCGCACGTGATCGAGATACAGAATACTAATACAGTGCTCCTAACAAGCATATAGTAGTAATGACAGGTCAGCGAGAAAAGTATTTAAATTCATACGTTAGACATGAAAACAGGAGTAAGTGCACAATGTTCAGGAAGTATATTAAAGTTCTTGAAAATGTAAGATTATAAACTTGGATATAAATTAGTTTGACCATGAAAAATAACACAATCTTGTTCACATGAATGGGGAATAAATAACTGGACAGAGAAGATACTTAGTGAGGCTGGTATTTTCTTTTTTGTAAGTTGGGTAAGTTTAAGTGAAAACAACAAGAATATGCCCATGATTAACTATAGTCAGCAAAAATGAAGAAATAATTCTGCAGAGAAAATCTGATGAAGTGGACATCATCATTACCTTTTGAATGGAGGTGATGGCACTAGCAGTTGAATTTAATTGGTGCTGCATCCCAGAAGAGTATCTACGAAGAGCATCATTCATCTTGCAGACGTAACTCCAAATGCCTTTGGCAAAGGCCAATTTCGCCATCTCCACATTAAGACCCGCATCTTCTTGGTGTACCATCATGACCTCGGAAGCATTTCTACCAGGCACTGTAAAACAATTATCCAGCACAAAAGAACAGTTAGATGACTGGCTCCTCGCCTGAAGAAGAAAAAAAAAACGATACTCCATCCCACACTGTATGAACTTCGAGCTACTTCTATTTCTAGCAATCTCCTGATTATTACTAACATAATGAAATCTGCAAGTATTTTGAGAGACGTTTCATGTATCAATATGGTCTGGTCTATATCTTCGAATTCTGACCAATAATGGCTTTTTAGCTGAAGTTAAAAGCTTTTGTCCACAAAATTGGCATCATCAATTGCTCAGTCAAACAGCTAGGTTAACGGGATCTGAATCTTAGAAGCATAGTGAAGCTGAAGCTAGTTAACTAGCCTTAACAAGGACTTGGCCACACTTATGTATACAGTATAAACCATGATCACAATGACAGATATGTTCAGAACTCAGAAGGACGCTCATAGAGACTTTTGTATGAAACCTGTTGAGATATTAAAGCAACATGTTTGCAATTTTGTTTCTAGTTGGGCGATTCCAAATTTTCATTTAGTCTAACTAAGTAACTAACATTATTCCTTGTATATAAAGATATATTGGTAATTTGGTATATACAACTATAAAATATAAAGATTCTTGAAGCTATATATTGAGATACCACGTATTCAAGAATCAAAGAAATATTCCTAAATGAGGTAACAACTCAATCCAGTTAGACTATCACCTCATCAATTCAAATGTCTCTTTTACATATGTTAGCAACTTTTGCTAATCCAATTTGAACAATTCCAATTTAGTAGCATTCAGCTGTACATGAAAAGAGCAATCAGCTACAGATGGAGAAGTTCGACTTTAAAAAGATACTGGAGGGGCCAGGAAGACACATTTGCAAGTTATAAGTTCAATATTCAATGTCTGTGTTTTTTTTTTTATCATCTTTTAATGCAAAATCAAACAACAGGTTAAGCTAGATTTTCACATGAAAGCTATCAAAAGTAGGAACCTACCTTTTCTGATTCTCCAGCCAGATCTGTAAAATCCAGCCCTTATGTACCTTCGCTGTCTTGGCGCCGAAGGATGCTCACATTCCTATCAACAATAGCATAAAGATATAAAAGATTAAAATCTTTAATAGAAGGTCAATGAAAAAAATACCCATTCAACCTCACTTAACGTTCCTATCATGTCATCTAATTAATTATAGATCACCTCAGGCTGATGAAGACCCATGTCAGTTCAGTGTTTCAGCTAATACACTGACCTTTAATATAAGACGGTCCACTCAATACTAAATAGCAAATTATGTAGTTTATACACACCACCAAAAAGCAGGCATCGTTACTAAAAGCCATTTCCATAAAGTCAGCAAGTATCAAGAACTAAGTTAATAAAAGTTAAACTGTAAGTAAGCAACACTCCAGAAAATTTCGGAAAGAAATCACAACTTGGCAAGACACAAGGTCACACTAGCATCAAATACACGAGATTTACACCCAACAGATGTTAGCCATACATGATGACTAAATCAATTTACTCAGAAAACATAAGCATAAAGCTGCAAATACCACAATCAACAAGAACCAATAACCATTGCAGAACAAAATACTAGAAAACTGGATAGCTAGAATAGAATAACATCATGCCATTTCAATCAACAGCTTCCCCACCTTATTAAAACAGTAATAGGACCCATCCGTCCCTTGCCAAACTCTCCAAGCCAACACATACTCCCTCGGCGTCAGAAACGGGAACTTCTTGATAGTACGCCCAATCTCAATCCCACTGCCCAATTCCATCATCAACTGCTCATGCTGAGCCACAGTCTTATCCCACTGCGTCCTGTAATCAGTATCCATATAAAACTTCAACAGCACCTCCACCGGACAGTCCTCAAACGTCGTCACACTCAGATACTTCAACGGCCCACCATCCTACACAAACACTCCTCAATCACCAACCTCCATACACAGATTTACAAAAAATAATAAAAAAGAAAGAAGCACAACAGTACCTTAGGTTTACAAAACTTAGCCCTATACGCAAGCGAATCAGAACTCTTGTCGATGACGTTTTCCCAAACGACATCGGCGTTTGAGCCCGAATTCTCATCAAGGTTTTCGAGCAAGTACTTCAAATCCGAATCCGACACCAAATCATCATCTCTAATCAAAAACAAAACAAAACAACAAATCACATAACAGCAAACACACACACATACAAAAACGAAAGAAGTAAAGAGAGAGTAATCACAGGAGTGGAGGGGGAGGCGATTGAAGAACCGGGCGGGGGTTCGAGGAGGAGAGTCTGGAGGCGCGAAAGCGGCGGGAGGAGAAGGAACGGAAGAGGAAGATGAGGAGGAGAACGGCAAGGGTCCATGTCCATGTCAAGGTATGGCCAAAATCAGTCCAGAATTGTTGCTCATCAGCTGCTGCCATGGCAGGGGAGAGGTTGTTGATTGAATTTTGGGAGGTGAAAAATCTCAAATCCCCAAAATAATATAAATCGGGGGGAAATTAGGAGAGAGAGAGGTGAGAGAAACGCAGCTGAGCTCTCTGGATTTCTCAGCCGCAGATACGGCTGCTATTTATATCGGCGCGCTCGGTTCGTATTTGCCACCCGATATTTGTAATTCCGGATTTACCCCTGGAGTTGTGGTAGTGTGATGCGTAGATAGATTCAAAGGGATAAGAATCTGCTCCCCGCCAGGATTTCAACGATCGATGTCCTATTCGCCAATATTCTGTCGTTATTTTCACGAAACTTTATCCACTAAAATTAACATAATTTTAGAAGAGAAAAATGTAAAGATTAAAATTAATGGAAGAGTTAGTGACATATGTTATTGTTTTGTGATGTGTGGGATAAATTTGTAATATTGACGTATTTTAATGTGTGTTATAGGTTTACATTTTAGTAACGTCAGTGACAAAGGAAAATTTTGAAAGTAAGTGAAGTTATGTGAGATGATGGAAGTAGTTTGTTGTTCTAATTCGAACCATTAAAACCTTTTGTTATTTTCACATGTTGAATAGAAGTTACAAGCTTTTCGTAGAGAATACGACCCTTTTGTGAGTAAGCTAAAAACACTCGATTTATCTTATTATTATTTTTGTTATTATTATTATTATTATTATTGAGGAAATATGCTAGCCTTGTAAATTGACATTTTCCCCTCTTTTAATAATAGTCATAGTCTTATTGATTGATTATTCTTTTGTCCCAAAGTGAATCGGTTAACATTATCTTCATAAACTATATTTCCTCTAATTTCTTTCTCAAAGGATGTGTACGAGTATTACATTTAAATTTAAAAGAATTGCAAAATACACTATACATAATTACATACTGATCTGCTCCATCGGGCTTCGCCTACGGGTCGGAACCCGCCTGCTTGGGCCTCACAAGGCCCTAAGTTCACACCGGTCAAAAAAGGTAATACCTTTTCAGGCGTTTTGGATGATGAATTCGTCTGTTCTCACATTGATGCTTGCTCTCGTTTTGCGTTCATTGGTCGTTTAATGCAACCGAGGGGTTCAACTCTTTGGAAGTTTCATGATTTACGAGATGCTCTGAAATCTCTATGGAATATAGATCAGTATCATATGCTTTCTATTGGTTTGGGTTACTTTGTGTTTGAGTTTGCTTCCGAGGTCACTCGTGATACACTGTTGGATACGGGGTATTAAGCTCCCAGTTGGTCATCTTTACCTTCAGCCTTGGGTTCCGAATTTTAATCCTGCTAAAGCGGCTTCATCTTTAGCCAGGGTTTGGCTTCGTCTGCATGGGCTTGGATATGAATTCATGCATAGCTCTGTTATTCTGAGTTTGGCTACGGCTTTTGGTCGACCTATACGGATCGACACGGACTCTCGTTGCTTTGGAAACTATGTTCAAGTGCTTGTGGAGGTTGACTTAGCACAACCTTTACAAACTTCTGTTATCCTGGAAACCCAATCTATCAGTTTTTATGGTGGGCGGGAGTTTTGAAAAGCTCCTGCTTTTTGCTCTTCTTGTGTTGCGATTGGTCACTTCACCATGGAGTGTCAGCGAGGTAAGCGACGGAAAGTTAAGGATGGAATCTCATCCAATGCTCTACAACAGTTTGAGGTGCCCAAGACCTTTTCTCCAGATTCTCCGGCTCCGAAGAATGATGGTACGCCTGTCGAGCAGCCTTTTTCAGCAGGTGCTTCCTCGTGGTAGTCGGAATAAAGTTCCCTTTGTCCCAAAACGGAACACTAGTGTATCTGCTTCCACAA
>JAYMSL010003516.1:0-12348 GCA_036897195.1 Plantago coronopus | reverse complement strand
GGACTTCTTTGGTTTTTACATTGATTTTGGAAGTCATTTGTCTGCATTGATTTTTCGTGCGTTCTCATTTGTAGATGGAACTCTAGTCTCTAGAAATGTGCAAGTTACTACTGGCCCTATGTTCTTTGGCACTGATATATTAGTGGATGAATCTGTATATCTATTGCACTGTCGGTGAGATGATGTTTTGAACTTTCAGTTCAGTTAGACCTGGCAGAACGGATAGTTCGGTCGGATTCGAATCGGTTTTGTTCGGATCAAGTTTTGTTTGGATTTTATTCAGTTTCGGATCCGGTTGGATTCGAATTTGGATATCGTTCGGATTCATCTAGTTCGGATTCGGATTCGTATAAGAATGATTCTAATCAATTCGGATATGATCATTTCAGATTCGGTTTAGTTCGGATGATTGTAGTTCGGATGATTTCAGATCGGATCCCGGATCTAGTTAGGATATGGATTATTTGGGTCCGAGTTGTTTTCGTATGATGATACTTCTTGTTATGTACTCCCTCCGTCCGTCCACAAATGTTTCATTTGCTTTTGGACACAGTATATAAGGAAGTGTGTAAAATATTGATATATAGTACAAGTGGGGTATATTGGAGTAGTAAATAAAAGTACTATAAGTGGGGTTGAATTGTGGTAGTATATTGATATATATAGTACAAGTGGGTAGGAGTGTGTGATTTAAAAGGAATAAAACTTTTCATTTTTAAAAACGGTGCATTTCTGGCGGACGCACAAAATGGCAAAATGGTGCATTTCTGGGCGGACGGAGGGAGTGAAATATAATCTCAAAGTTCAAATAATGTGTGGACTGTATCATTATTTCAAGAAATCAGGTTTGCACGTTTATAATTACTTCAAGTTGGATGGTGTTACACGCTAACTACTATGAATCTAGCATACTTTCAATTACAATCAACATAGTAACATTAACCTATCCCGTCACTCGTTAGTCGTTAGACAGTCTACCATTAATTTTACAAGTAAATTTCTAAACATAAGGCGTGGCTAGATAGATGAATTCATATGATTCAAATAAACAAATGTGAACATGTGTATCTAGTCTAATG
Source organism: Plantago coronopus (assembly GCA_036897195.1). Classification (NCBI taxonomy): domain Eukaryota; kingdom Viridiplantae; phylum Streptophyta; class Magnoliopsida; order Lamiales; family Plantaginaceae; genus Plantago; species Plantago coronopus. The sequence goes on along the minus strand of JAYMSL010003516.1, from coordinate 11,269 downwards.
ATTTCAGATTTTCAGTTATATCTAACTCGAGACACTTCATATCAGATTTACTTGGTATCGGATTCACTTCGGATCGGTTGCACTTCAGATCGGATGCATTTGGATCGGTTTTGTTCGAATGAAATTTTATTCGGATTACTTCGGATTGGATTCTTTCAGATTAATATATATTTCGGATCTGATTAGTTCGGATCAATTTCGATTCTTGAATACTTCGGATCGGTTTCAGTTCGGATCGGATTACGTATCATGTTCGGATCGTTCAACTGCCTTTGTTCGGATTCAAATTCGTATATCGGATCGGATTACTTCGGATCAGATTTCGGATTCGGATCAGTTTTGCCAGGTCTACTTTCAGTGCTGAGTGAAAATCTAGCTGTTTTTTATTAGGAAGTACTTAAAAGGTCCGATAATCGTTTACCAACACTAATTACTTTTTCAAGTCTAACAAATTATATGATAAATCCACTATATACATGCATCATATTATACAACAAGACGAAGGGTTACTGCGTAAAGTTCCAGTGTGATAGTGAGTTCAAATACTAGCATCATTTGATGGTCCAATACAGGACGGCCGCATTGTAGACCATGCGCCAGTCCGCCTGGGAATGGCACATCCAATGGTTCTGCATGACCGGACGGTCGCATGCGGCCGTCCGCTAGGGTGATGCCTGGGAATTACCTAGGCATTGTTCTTGAACCTGTGCTTGGACTCCGCTTGGGCTTATAGCACGTTTGCTCTACAAGCGTGCATTCCGTACCACCCAAACTTGATACCGAGCCTTAACATGATATTGCATCGATCTCTAGTAAATCACATCCCCCCCCCATTTTAATGTAATCCTTGATCTACTCAGTATATATAAAGATATATACAAGTGTGTAAAATCACAATCTTAACGATCAAACAAATGTATAAACAAAAATGTCTTGCGATTGAATATTCATCTTAGTACAATACACATTCCAAATATTCGAAAATCAGGGTGTCGAAAACGAGTGAACCGTTCAACCCTTCTGAATATCTGAAGATACTATACACATTCATTATCACATCACTTTACTGTTCATACTTGACACTTTATAAGCCATATGTCCTTATCCCTTAGCAAGCATATAGGAAGCCAAGTCCAGACTTCTTGAAGCGGCAAAACTTCATGCTCACATCGGTGGTTCCTTTAGTCTTGCACCTGCTTGCAATTTTTCAAAGGAACCATTAAGAATGTATACTTCAACCTAACGTCACTGCAGGTCTGAGCACATACCTTTAGGAAGAGAAACTCATGTGCTCCAGTCTCTAATTATGGTCTTTCCACATTGATTTTGCTTCTAATGTTGTATTAGAAGGGAATTGGGTATACCATAGGTAGAAGATTTAGGTGGACTTTAATCCCATCTCAATCACAGACTTATTAACCAAGTCTCTAGCCAACCTCCTCCGTCAAGTGGTCAGCCATGTTCTGTTGCGACCGAACAAATTCAATTGATATCACCTCATTCATGATTAGTTCCCTAATCATACTATGTCTAACACCAAGGTTTCTAGACTTGCCATTATAGATTTGGCTATATGCCCTAGTCAAAGTGGCAGCACTATCACAACGGATAGAAATGGGTGATATAGGTTTAGGTACCAAGTTTCTTAACTATTATGCTTCTTTACCAGCAGCGGCTAAGGCAACAAACTCAGATTTCATGATGGAACTAGTTATGCATGCCTACTTCTTGGAAGCCCATGAAATGGCACCTCCCCCAAGCAGGAATACCCAACCACTTGTAGAATATGATCTTCTACATTGTTGATCCAACTAGTATCCGTATATCCTTCTAAACCCGAAGGAAACCCCATATAAAACAGGCCGTGATTCATAGTACCTTTTAAGTACTTGAATACCCTTGTTAAAGCATGTCAATGATGTCTACTAGGTTTACTAGTAAATCTGCTCAGTTTACCAACCGCATATGCAATGTTCGGTCGAGTGCTAGTAATAGCATACATCAAACAACCAATGGCTTTTGAAAACTCGAGCTGATCCACAAGATCTCCTGTGTTTGACATTAATTTTTCTTCCGGATCCATGGGAGTACTTACAGGAGAGCAATCATAATGATTGAATTTCTTGAGTATCTTCTCAATGTAATGAGACTGTGTGATAACAATTCCATTATTCTCACGTTTAATCTTTATATATACCAAAAATAACGTCTACTTCTCCCATGTCCTTCATTGAGAACTTGGATGACAAAAACCTTTTGGTTTTACCAACTTGATTTTGGTCAGTGCTAATGACATCATTTTGGTACACCAAAATAGTCTCTTTTTCGCTAACATTAACGCATAATTGTCCCAATATTAGTCTCGTTTTGCATTGTTTTTTCATGTTTTCGTTTCGTGTTATGTTTTTAGGTAAGTTTGTGTTTTCGATGGATATTGAGCGTATTTGGACGGAATTCCAATGATATTTGAAGATAAAGATCCAAATCATGGTTCACGAGCATAAAGGGTTGAGTCGGGACCAAGAGTAGATCCAAAAACCATGCCAAGAAGATATTCAGCGCGCAAGATAAACAAGCACCGCGCCGCGCACTCTGTTCATCGCGCAGTGCGGTGCCAAATATATATGAGTTTGACGAATATGCCCTGAAGACCGCGTCGCGCATCCAGGCACAAAACAACGCAATGCGTCGTGCGCAAGAGGGACCGCACCACGCATTGCATGTGAATCCAACACGCTGATTTCTGGCCCAAGGCCCAATCCCGTTAGGATTCTACTTTATATTTCTGTTTATTATATATAGACCTAGATTTCATTATTTATAAATACAACTTTATAATTATTAGTAGAGAAACTTCATAGCTAGGGTTTAGTTCAAGAACACAATTCTTGAATTGTCGACTACGGCAGAATTGACGGAGATTCTCAATATCGTTCGATTTGGATTTGAAACCCTAATTCGGGTAATATCGTTTCCCTTACATATTGTGTTTATTATCTCTATATTTGCTATGGTTTATTCATATCAATTCATTGTGAGAATGCCAAATTGCATGAGTAGCTATGCGTATATAGGTGCGATGTAGGAACGTATATTTATGCTACGAGTAGATTCGTTATGAATTGGATGCAGGTGACTTCATGTATGTCATTAACCCTGACCAAAATGATGTCATACTAATCAATGTATGCGACTTCATGTATCATACTAACCATACCAAAATGATGGCATACTAATCAAACATGAAAAGGAAAATAACGATGGATGCAGGCGACTTCATGTATGCGACTAGGGTTTATGAATTGGATGCAGGCGACTTCATGTATCATACTAATCAATATCTTCTAAGACGTTTTACGTTTGGTTACCGATTACATACATCGTTATTTTTCTTTTCATGTTTGATTGGTAGGATTGACGACTCTACTATATTCGAAGATGATTTTGTTGGTAATGTGAGAATACTATATATATACATCAACCCATTGATTGCATAGTTGCGCTAATCAATATCATATATTATGCTAAATACCTATCTAAGATTGCATCGTTCATTCATATTCGCTGATCTGTCTAGTAATAGAATACGGGAATACATCGCACATGTCTTTTATCTGTATGTCTCCTATTCAATTTATATTTGTAGTTCTTGTTTAAATTCCTTCTTTAGTTATCTACGTAATTATAAATCAACCAACCAACCAACTTGTGTTACTTGTATTCAGTCTGTTGATTTACTAGTTCGCATGATTGTTGATTCTTAGATCAATTGATTCCTTGGAGATCGACCTATAAAGTAAGGTAGTCTGGCAATTACAAACTTATTTTGGTGAGTAAAACGACGTTCATCAAGTGTCAAATATCATTATGTCATCCACATACAAGCAAATAATTACACCTTTTCCAGATGCATCAAATTTGCTATATACACATTTGTCTGCTTGGTTCAGAAGGAAACCATAAGAGAAAACAACCTCATAAAATTTCTGATGCCATTGCTTAGGTGCTTGTTTCAGTCCATACAATGATTTAATCAATTTGCACACTTTGTGTTCATTACCGGGCATAACAAATCCTTCCGGTTGCTTCATATACACTTCTTCTTCCAAATCACCATTTAAAAATGTTGTTTTGACATCCATTTGATGCATCACTAGATTGTGAATAGATGCCAAGGCAATCAACAATTTAATAACAGTGATACGAGTAACGGGAGCATAGGTATCAAAGTAATCGATCCCTTTCCTTTGTCTAAAGCCTTGGATAGCCAATCGAGCTTTAAACTTGTCGATTGTACCATCGACTTTCATCTTCTTTTTGAAGATCCATCTGCAGTCTTGAGGTTTATAACCTGGTAGTAGGTCAGATAATATCCAAGTATTTTTTTCCATGATTGAGCCAATCTCATCATCTATTGCTTCTTTCCAGAAAGCGGTCCCGAAATTTAATGGCTTCATCATAAGTCCTTGGATCCTCCTCAATACTAACAATAAGAGTATTATGTTTCAATCTGACTTTGTGATCCTTCAACTAAGTATAGTTGAAAATCAGAGCCAAAAGATTTTGGTTTCCTAGCTCTTGTACTTCTTCGGGCCGGGGTGCAGGATTCTCACTTGGTTCATCATGTGAATGATCATCCCTTAGAGAGTCATCTGCACTTGGTATAATATTCTTTGGTCTAGGTATCGAAGAGAAGCGTTTATCATCAAATATTGCATCTCTTGATTCAATGATTTTGTTTATAGAAACAGAATCATTAGGTTCAATACCATAGAACATGTAAGCCTTGGAATGCTCAGAATATCCAACAAAGATGCAATCAATACCTTTTTCACCCAAAGTTTTCCTCTCAGGGTCCGGAAGTCTCACCACGGCCCTGCAACCTCAAACTCGCAGAAATGACAAGTTTGGTCGTTTCTTATACCAAAGTTCATAGGGGGTAGTCTTGTTCCTTTTATTAGGAACCCTATTTAATAAATAGCAAGTCGTTAATATGGCTTCTCCCCATAATCCGTCACAAACCCGAGTAAGATAACATGGCATTCACCATTTCTTTAAGAGCTCTATTTTTCCTTTCAACAACACCAGTTTGTTGTGATGTACAAGGAGCAGTAGTTTCATGAATGATACCTACTGATTGGAAAAGTACTGGATCATAAAATTCACCACCTCTATCTGTGCGTAATGTTTTGATTCAACCATCTTGTTGCAATTCAACTTCAGTTTTATAAATCCTGAATTTATCTAAGGCTTCATCTTTTGTATGCAACATATACGCATAACAGGACCTGGAAGCATCATCAATGAATGTAACAACGTACTTCTTATTTCCTAAAGAAGGAGTAGAGTGCATATCACACAAATCACTATGAATCAACTCAAGAACAACAGACTTCATGTTACATTCTTAAATGGTTGTCCAGTGATCTTAATTCGCATGCATGTGTTACATTTCTCTACATTATCATCAAACACAGGAATTAAGAGCAGAATTAACAACATTCGAAGTAGACATAAATATAGAACTAGAGTCCTACGGAACTCCATTAAGATTTAACATAAACATTCTGTTATTATAATATCCGGAACCACAATACACACCATATCTAGACAAAGTATACTTGTCTGATTCATACACTTGCTTGTAACCAAGCTTGTTCAATACAGGGCCAGAAATAAGATTCTTTCGTAACCTAGGTACATACAATACATTATACAAAAGAATAGATTTCCCTAAACTAAATTCTAGCACCACGTTGCCTTTCCCTTCCACAGGAGCGAAATGATCATCTCCCATATAGAGAACAGAACCGTCTTCCACTGGTACAAGTGACTTGATCCAGCAACGATCCTTGCACACGTGTGTTGTGGCACCAGAATCAATCTATCATGCACATAATATGCCTCAGAAATAAGTGAAACAGAATAATTAGTCACATTATTCAAATCACTTGTAAGATTCTGACCTTGCTTTTGGGATTGGTCCGCAGACCCCCTTCCCGAACCACTAGCATTCGCATTAGCGTGCTTCTTGCCTTGACGGCAATCCTTCTTAAAGTGGACAGGTTTGCCACATTTCCGGCATTGCATCTTCGGTTTCTTGTTAGAACCGAAGTTGCCCTTGTTGTTATTGAAGGCACGCTTCTTCCCTTTGTTCTTGTTATTGTATCCCTTACCCTCTTCGATCAAATTGACCGGGGTCCAACAATATCCTTGCTCTTGCCCTTTTCCTGAGAAGCCTTAAGAGACTCTTCAATATGAAGATGGCTTCCAACTTGCACCAATGTAAGTTCCTCCTTCCCATGTTTCCGAGTATTTTTAAACTCTTTCCATGACGGAGGTAACTTGTCAATGATGCTTGACACAGAGATGGCTTCATCCATCTTCAAACCGTATTGTTTGAATTGCCCCAGAATCCGGAGTATTTCATTGAATTGCTTCATGACTGCCTATGAATCAACCATCTTATAATTGTTGAAATCACTAACAAGGAACTTCTTACTAGAAGAATCCTCTGCCATGTACTTGGATTCAAGTGAATCCCACAACTCCTTCGCAGACTCAACAATTTGATAAAAACAGAGGATTAGACATATCGTTAAAAATGTGTCCCCTACAGATGTAGTCATCATTCTCCCACTTCGATCTGCGGCTTATGGCCTCCACAGGCATTGGTGTAGATAGCACATACACCACCTTCAAGCTCGTAAGCAAGAAGTGCATCTTCTTAAGCCAACGATTGAAGTCATGCCCTTGGAACTTCTCCAACTTGCCAAACTTCTCCATAGCATGTGTGTTCGTCATCATCATCAACAAATTATCTTGTTCGTTTGTTGGTTTGGGTTTGTAAAATGATAATGGTGACAATCTGGAATAACTTCACGGATTGTGTAATCATTTCCCAAACAAGATAATTCGACCCTGTTCAATGCCCGGGTATCACGAATTTCTTGCGGGGATAATCCGAGAAGAACAATCAAAATCAGGCAAATTGAGTTTTGATTAGAACGTAGAGAGAATGATGATATCGTTAACAACGTGTGTTTGCATGTATGTCTGCCTGAGATCGAACTCTTCTATATATAGAAGTCAGCAAAGTCGAAGCGGTTATATAACGGAATTTTGGATTAATCCAAAATTCGAATAGCGGACTGTTGGACCATGCGGCCACATGGTCTGAGCGGACGACTGCATGGTAGGGCGGACGGCCGCATGGTCGCCCATGCGGCCGCCTGCTCCAAAGCCACAACATCCCAAACTTACTGTCCTACCGGATGATGGACCATGCAGTCGCATGGTCCAATACCAGACGGACACATGGTAGACATGCGCCCGTCCGCCTAGGAAATGGCACACCCAATGTTTATGCATGACCGGACGGTCGCATGCTTGAGCATGCGGGCGTCCGCTAGGGCGATGCCTGGGAATTTTTCAGGCATCGTTCTTGAACCTCCGCTTGGGATTATAGCACGTTTGCTCTACAAGCGTGCACTCCGTGCCACCCAAACTTGATACCGAGCCTTAACGTGATATTGCATCGATCTCTAGGAAATCACATTACTACTAAAATGAGTTGATGGCACTCACATCACCAACATTGTTGAAGTGCAGATTATATTATTTCTGGACTGCCAGCATCTGAATGCAAACAAGCATCGTGCTTTTATGTTTTTAACATAATTAAAACTAAACATGTAAGACAATAGTAGTCTTATAAAAACTTGGTAAAAAAAAAAACGTGTTCTAATTCAATGAGACGAACGGATGTGATGTAGGATGATTGTCAACTTCATCTAGGGAACAACTCAGACATAGATAGCACTTGACAAAAGATTTTGGGGTGAAGCTCATATAAAAGATTTTGGTGTAAAGCGCATAAAGGGTTTTAGCTCTAGACAAAACGTGTTGTCCAACTGCAAGGATTTGCCAATAAGTTTTCAATCCTACTGAACCAAGACGGTTGTTTGTAAAAGTCAGATTGTGATGCAGTATGGACTAAGAGGTATGATACAATTCGAAGATGGACCATTAGTATTTTATATTTAAGCCACTTTTGGACTTATCTGTTACTCCCCCTGTCCCACAAAACTTTACCCACTTTCCATTTCTGGACGTCCCACAAAACTTTACCCAATTCAGTACCACCTCCCATGTTTTAATTCTTGATAAATCTTAAACCGTACTCGCATTTGCTATAGTTTTTGCATGCTCAAATTGTTTAGTAGTTTAAAGTTTGCTTGTGCTCTTTAAACAAAAAAACCTTTTACTTGCTTTCTAAAAGTCAATAAATAACTTTAGCTTATTCAACTAAAGCCTAATTAACTCATGAGAGAACGACACTCGGGATTAAATTACTACTGCACTGGATTATACAAGTGTTAAAGTAATTGATTCTTGGCTTAATACAAATTATTTTTTACGAACAAAACGACGTCCATAAGGTATTATCCCATCTTGTTTTGCTCTTAGAAGCATGATAGTGATAATGATTGCACGTATGAGTAGCTAAGAAACGGTGGATGTGATATAGCTAAGTAGATTATCTACACCTAGGTCAGTTAATAGGGCTAGATAGCTTTTATTCATCGTTGTTTGCAACCAATTTTTGTTTACGCTTGTGTTTCAACCAAAATCTTCGAAAATCATTTCGTAGTTAGGTTAGGAGTATTTGACGCAACGTGTGTGGACAAGTAAGGTAGAACGCCAATCAAAGCTCTGTTGATTCCACATAATTGGCATATTTAAGAGGAACTCTCAATTTGTATTCAATTAATCATCATAATTGTCCGAATACACAAATTACATGTGTTTAAATATATATACAAACTAGAGAAGTCCTAATGGGTTAACTAGCTACTCCCCCCGTCCCACAAAACATTACTCATTAGGGTTTGCGCGCAGTTTAAGAACATGAGTTAAATTAATGAGTTAAAATGAGAAAGTAAGTGGGGTAGGCTACTTTTAGATAATGTGTGGTGGTTGATGACAACATTTTATATCCATTTTTACGACTCTTTTTCGCTAACATTAACGAGGGTTTGTCCCCATTCTAGTCTTGTTTTGTATTTTTTTTTGCATATTTTCAGATTACGTCATGTTTTTTGGCGAGTTTGTGTTTTCAATGGATTTAGAGCATAATTTGGCATAAAACAAGCCATTATTGAAGATAAATATCCAAGGCATGGTTCACAAGCTTTCCTGGTTGAGTCGGACCAAGAGTCGGTCCAAAAACCATGCCACAAGAAGAATCTACGCGCAAAAGAAGTAAAGGACGCGGCCCGCGCTGTGAAGAAGGCGTCCCGCGTGCTTGAGGCAATGCATCCCGCAACAAGACTCGCGCGCTAACTACGAGAGATTGGTACGGATGATGCGCCACGCACATACTCCACGCGGCCCGCACAACCAAATATAGAGAAGACGCTGTAGAAGGACGCGGCGCGCCTTGGCCTTGCGCGCGTCGCATGACGCCTATTTCGTACACCATGCGTCCCGCATGAGAGGGACTGCGGGGCGCATGGCCAATTTCCCACGCGGATTTGGAAGGCCAAAGACCCAAATCCTAATGGGATTCTACTTTTCTAATTCAGTACTATATAAGACCTTTGTTATTATTATTTTTCATAAGATTTTCATAATTTAAAGAGAAACTCCATCGCTAGGGTTTAGTTCAAGAACACGATTCTTGGATTGGAGTTTAGCAGTTATTTGACAGAGATTCTCATATTGTTCGTTCGGATTGAAATCCCTAATCAGGTAATATCGTTTCCCTTATTTTATTGAGTTTTATATAATTTCTCTATACGTTATTATGTCTATCTCATATCAATCCATAGTGACAATGTCGTATTGTATGAGTAGCTAAGCGCGTGTAGGTGCGATGTAGGAACGTATATTTATGCTTTGATTAGATAACTTTATGAATGACCGAGTTTATGTTCGTATGATATGTTACGCTATCGGCTTACATGTTTGCTTTGGTAGAATTGACGCTTCTACTATATGCATAGGTGGTTTATTTGTATTGTGAGAGTACAGTGAATGATTACCAACTCGTTGATTGATTAGCAGTATGCATGAGTATTTATTTATGATCACGTTACACATCCGATATGATATTGCATATGAGAGCACGTTACACATCTATGTTTACAATCGTCATTCATGTCCGTTTATCTGTCTAGGGTTTAGAATACGGGAATACATCGCACTTGTCTTTTATCTGTCATATCTTCTATCCAATTTTATGTTCGTATTTTATTATTGGTTTCTCTCAGTAATTATAATTGCCAAACAACAAACCAACTTTCTTTTATTGTTTATGTTCAGTCGCTAGTATTGCTGATAATTATAATTAATTGATTCGAAGCGAGATTGGTTCCCTAGAGACCGACCTCGGGGATTACCTTATCGCTGTTCTATTCAGAATTGAGTTAGGATAATCTTGGCATTATTATAAATATAATTTTGGTGAGTAAAACGAAATTCATCAGTTATCAAATTTCATTAGTTCAGTAGTAACCGGAGTTTTGAAGAGAGAAAAATGAGGGTTTAACTCAATACCAAAACTAATAATCACTGTAGCAAAAGCTTAATTTAGCTCCCTAACTCAATGTTAAACTCTCCGTGATTTTTATTCCATGCTCATGTGTGTCATTTATTAATCCACGGTCCTTGTGCATAAAAAATCATTGATGAAAACATTTGTTCTTCATAGAACACATGATGATTGGTCTTTTCTTGCATGTAAGTCTACATCATTTATTAACTCATTATGCTTGCATACTCAAAATTTTATACTATAGATCCTCTCTCACAAATTTCGCGCCCCATGGAGCGTATGGTTGAGTTGTTCTTCTCTTTCATGTTTCTACTTGTCTATTATCAATTATGTATCATTGTGCACTTATAAATTGTAGATCACAAGTGCATTAACTAATAATAGATCACATTTCTTTTCGGCATGGCACCTAGTGCAAGAGGTTTAAACTTATACTTAACGTACAGTTCACATATTGCGCTCCTCATAGGACATCTAGTACAAATGAAAAGCCATAGATCAAAAATTCGCTCAACATTGGGCACTTAATACAACATGCTAATTGGCTTAAAGCATCCTTAGTTTTTTTGGTTTCCCCTCAAATATTCCTTCTATTTATTTCTTTCACACTCTTACACATCTCTTACACCCTCTTACACATACCCCACATACTCCACACTTTTATCTCTTAATTAAACACATTCTCCACCTATTACACCTTTCTTACACATC